>JAVQJD010005456.1:0-13483 GCA_036023655.1 Nannoperca australis
TACATTTACTAGATTATTTTGGTATATTAATCATTATCGTAATATTCGAATATTAACAATTTGAATATTATTACAATATTAACAATTATCATAATATTATTAGAATATGAACAAAATCATTTCCCCACAAGGTCCATTTAGTACCCTTTTACGGAGCTTTCAATCCTATCATGTGATCTTCATCAGCAGATGAAATTTGCCCAGTTGTCATTGAATTGTAAATGTTCAAGCTTCCATTCCATTCTGAGCACTTTAAGGACTTCTTGATCACGTTGACGTAATAGTTGAATATTCTAAAATGATTAATATGATTAATACTTATTAAAGGAATATTATTGGAATTTAGTGCCTTTTCTTTTTCTAAATCGGTGTGTGTGACCAGCAGGCAGCAGGTCACCCCGCTGCCCCAAAAACTGAAATTTGAAACAATATGAAGAGTTGGGACGTCAGCAGATACTTTTCTGTAACATGACACCTTTCAAATTGTCATGATAGAGCAAAGACTCTTGCAGTTTTTATAAATACAGTTTGAACTGTTCGGGGTTAACCCCCCACCCTAACTGCCAGCTCACAGTATCACCCTCCCTTCTTCTTTTCCACTATACTTTCTTTACCCTCCCACTGTCCCTCTAATTTGCTCTTCATACACAAGCTTTGCTATTTATTGAGATGCTAACTCTCTTTATGAGCACCTAATCCCAGGGCAGGGGGGGATAATTTATGAAGCATTTACATGAAGAAGCCCAGCTAATTGGAAGCATGTGTCTGGGTAAGCCTCGCCAATGCAGACACACTGCAGAGGAGTAGGCCAGGATTCTCACTGCTTGTAACGTAACAACATAATCATCGCTTCACCTCGAAATAAAACATTTCTCCAAGACTCCGCATGCCGGGTCCTGAAGCGCGCGATATAGTGGTGCCGTATGTCAAAGAGGCCAGGCTATCAGGGAAACTGTCTTTTGTTTGCCAGGTCACGTACGGAGGCAGCATTCTTCTCAGGCTAACTGCCCCATCAGCAGAGAACTGAGTTGGAGAGGCACTCGGCGCTGCCTCTCAAGGCTTGACCCCCAGTCTGCAGTGTCCAGGGGGAGGTCAGCGGTCAGGTAGGCAGGTCTTTGCCAGGCAGCCAGGAGGGCACTGGCCATTTTGATGTCAGATGACACCTCGATTCTCCATTTACTGCTACCCCAGCATCCGTGGCCCTATTCTCTCCAAACCTAGCCTCGCTCTCGAAAACACCCCCATCCTCATTTACATCAGGTCGTTTGTTATGACTTTATGATTATATATGGGGCTTTGTCTGGCTGTGCATGTACCTTCACCACTCCCAGCTGGTCCCCATTAATAACAGGGCCCTGGTGTAGACAGAGCCGGAGAGACGGAGGAGCTTGTTAGCGTCATAGCCAAGCGCAGGGGCTCAGCATGTGAGAGTGGAAGGGCCGACAGGAGAGAGGGAGATGTACAGTACACACACACACACACACAAACACACACACCTGGAGTATCCTCTTACTCTCCAACCAAAATTTGAAGTACATGACATGATGTCCGGCATTTGTCCTAGCAATTGCACAAAGCCATCATGGTGTATTTGTCTGAAACTACATGTGTAAATGTATCAGTCTGCTACTGTTTGTGTGTATTTGTGTGTGTGTGTGTGTGTGTTTGTGGGCCAGTGGGCATGTGTTGGGGTGAAAGCATAATGAGGCTAACTGGACGGAGTGGGCCGCCATGCAGACGGGCTCCATTGTGGGTCCCAAACGGCGGCAGAAGCCCCTAAAATCTGCGTCCCTGATCTACGCTCCAGGAGTCGGTGGGGAATAAAGGCGTGGAAATAGGATTTATTTAGCACGCCTCATCAAAAGGGAATTAGCAGGGTTTGGGGAGCGAAGACGGGGCTCAGTTTAGACCTAGGATGAATGGCAGGATCATCTCTGTAATCCCGGGCCCCCTCCTCTTCTCCTGCACCCAAGAAAAAAGAAGAGAATCACCCGCATTAGCTCTAAAGGTGCCTTCTGTAGCCTCACCCTGAACCTCAAACCAGAGACCCTAAAACCCCCAAAATTCAGTTTGTAAGATCTTGGCAGGTGAGGTTAAATCACGGCACCTGGATCCTTTCTTCCTTCCTCCCACCCATCTTCTATCTTTTAATTCCTCCTCTCCCTTCAAAACATGGCCGCGGAGCTGTCAGCCTCGATGATAGTGGGGCTGACGGCAGAAAGCTGGCGGGCCAACATGCAACAAACAACGAGCGAGCGTGTAAACTAAAGCAAACAAAGCCCCTACTCCGCTCCTCCAAAGGCAGGATCCCTCCCACCTGCCACCCTGCGCTGCTGATGAAACATACAGTAACAGAGAACAGCCATTAAATGGGCGAGCAGTAAAAACCCAGTTGTACAATGTGAGGGGTGTGTGTGTGTGTGTGGGGGGGGCATGTTGTGGCACATACCGCTCGCAGTCACACACGCGAGCTTGTTCATTATCATCCTCCGCTCGTGTTTGTGTTTTCCGACTCCTCAGCCCCCAGACACTGCGCCTGGGTGCATTGTGGGGGATTTGTTATCTGAGAAAAGGTGACAGGCTAAAGGGTGCTTGACTGGCAAATCTCTGTCAATGAGGCAAGTTTTGCTCAAGTTCCAGACAAATCTCATCAACATTCCTCCCAGTATTTATATAATCCCATTTGGTGGGGGTATCAATAATTGACAGGGGGCTCAATTTCCAGGAGTTGGGCCAAATAAGGTGTAACTATCCATTTTTAAATCTCACAGAACAAAAACAGCAACTGAAGGATTTATTCTCGGTGAGCTGTAAATGTTTTCTGGTCAATCTCTTAATTTCTCCTGTAAAAAAAACTACCAAGGCTTAAACGAGGCTAAAGTCCACATATTTACACAAATGAAGTTTTAATTGTGGTAAAATATGCAACAGTATTAATCTACATTTTCTGCTCCCAAGGGCTCATCTCGCTCCCACTCTGCTTCTCCCGCAGCCGCCACCGCCTCCTCCTCCACCTACTCTTCGTCTCAGGAGCAGGGCTGATATAATGGGCTTGGCCAGAATAAGCAATGCTGCCGTGCCCGGATATATCTCGGCGCCTGGGTAATTCCGGCTCAGTTTATGTGTCCTCGAGGCTGCGTTGGGCCCCGGCAGACCCATAGCTCCTTTATGTAACACCCAGGAGAATCTGCCCCCTGCACAGGTACAGGCCTGAGAGAAACAAACACCATCAGTAACCTGTCTGCTGTACACAAGGCTGCTGGGCCCACCTTCACCCCTCCTCCTCCTCCTCCTCCTCCTCCTCCTCTTCCAATCCATCCGTCCCCTCTTTTCTCCTCTCCCTCTCTCTCTGTGCCCCGCAACCTAATCATCGCCGGCCCCCATTCCCATGATTTATCGCTCCGCTCGCTGCTGAAAACCAATAGATCAGGCTTGCGGCGGGGGGCCCGGGAGGCAGAGAAGAACATGGGATGGGGATGGTGGTACGGGGGCCGGATGGGAGGGGAGGAGACCTGGAGAAAAACCCACCTATGATGAAGTGCTCTGTGACGCAGAGGAAAAGCAACAGCAACATTACAACTCGCAGTCGGCGTCCTGCCGTCCCTCTGAGCACATTCCTCTTTCTTCCTTTACTCCATCTCTGTGCAGCCCTCTCTCTAGTGTCCTCCTGTGTCTCTGTTATTCTCATCTGTTTTCTGTTGGAAGAGCCCCCTCCCTTGATGAAGCCCTCTCTTGTTACTCCACAAGGACTGAATTTCAACATTAGCACATGGATAATTTTCACAATTAGCTTGGACCAGCAGCCTGTGCTCAGTGATCACTGGGCCGTAGCAAGGATTTCAGAAATACTGACCCCAGTGGTTCAATTCCCATTTCGTTTAACCACGACCCCGATTGTTTTTTAATTCTAAATTAACTAAACCTAACATAATGGCGTTAGATCAGAAAACACTTTTGTTTTTGCAAAACGCTTATATGTGTCATTCTAGAGGGCATTTCTAACTTTAGGCTATATTATATTTCTGATAAGCGTTTGATTTAACACTGATCAAGCAGTTTACTACATTGAAAAATGGATAAATCATTAAGTAAATGTGTTTTTATGCACATTTACATTGTAAATGGTGTAAAAGTTGATGAATTGCTAAAAGCAATGACTAGAGAATTAGCGCCACCAGATGTTCAGCTGCTCAATGCTACTAACTCCTAATATTTGCATAACAGTAGCGGATGGAAATGTACATTCATTCGCATTTTATTTTGCAGATTTTCTGGAAATTCGGTTAAAGTTTGGACTAAATTTAGATGGAATCTTCTCTTGAATGTTGTACCGGCACATCTATTTTGTTCACCTACTTGTATGTACATAATAGTTACATTTTTCTTTGTTCAGCGTTGTTGTCCTTGTTTTTAGCTGTATTTGTATTTCCATCTACCTTCCTGTAAATTGTTCTTGGAACTGTAAGTACATTGAGAGCAGCGAGTCAAATCCCTTGTATGTGTACACACTACAGCTGATTGTGATTCTAATATCGATACTCAGCCCTTCTTCTTCTCTACCCACCACGTGTACGTTTTAATTGTAGTAGTAAAACCCAGATTCCCCATTATAAATGCCACGGATGTGACCTCAGGGTCCTCAAAGGCAGCTACTGATGACTGAAGAGATTCTGACTAATGTGTGGTTGTCATCTGACATAACACTGCACAGTGTTTGATGATGTGGTGGCAGAATGGTTTCCTATATATTATTCTTTGAATGCAATTTTTTTGTTTGATCATTGAAAGCTGTATTTTATAGCCAACTGTAAGCTTGTTCATTAACAATACATGGCAGTACAGACGTGTGACCATGTGCATTGTGAGGCTGAAGGTTTTGATGGATATGGAAGAAAATGAACAAAATCTAACTCAAGAACGGTACTTGTTCTTGTTTGCAGACATTAAATGCACATGGTGCACTGAGTTGCCATCTACTGGCACTGTGAACTGTCAACGGTGTACTTAAAAAATGTCAACATGCTTAAGAAATGCAATTGATATTGAAATCATTCTGTCTGAAGATGCTTACATTGGCCTGTGAGTTACTCCAGGCAAGTTCAGACATTGGTTGTTTACTTTAGTGACGACATTCTCGCCAAGGCATTTTTTATTATTCTGTTTATTTTTATATAGATACAGATCTTATTTATATTTATATAAGATATTATTCAAATTTTGCACTAAACTTATAAAAAACAATGTCATAAAGGTAAGAATGGTGTAGCAACTGTGAAAAGAAAATGACCAATAGGCCTAAACCTCAAGATATTCCATTAAGTTAAAACAGAACAGCAGCAAATTGACAGACTAAGTCTAGTGAATAAATAAATGATTAATGAATCATCTGGAATTATAGTGAAAAACTCCTGCACACTGTCTCATTTATTGCTAGTATATTAATTTATGAGGTTATAGGCTTAACAACCTTCATTAGGTATAGATGCTGGGTAAATTATCCAATCAGAGGACAATAAAAATGTAGTTATTTGCTGAATGAAACACTTTGAGACAACACGCACATGGTCATCCATTCATTTATAATCGTAGTGGTTGTCCATGGTTTCCTCTCAGTCAACTAACTGATTTTTCGACTAATTGTTTCAACACTAATGTAACTTGAAAATGCAGTTTTTGTACATTTTTGGCCTAAGTAAGAATAAACAACCTCTTCATATAATCTGTTTTGATTCTAACTTTATTAAAAGTTGTGAATAAAACTGTTAACCCTGTAGCGTTTATCATACTGAATCGTGAGTTGACTGAATCTTTACAACGAACCTCTTAAGCCAAAGGTGACCACGCAGAACAACAGAATAAATCCTGAACTCGTGCAGGTATGGCCCAACACTTGACCTGCTGGCCACCTGGCCTCTGCATTCTACAGCGGACACATGGTGTTGGTCCTCAGAGAGTACACTTCATTACAAACATAGATTGGATTATGTCTTCCCAAACAGACTGACCGTGTCCAATCATTGTAGTGCGCCTTTGAATGAAGAATATTCACCTTATGTCTGGACTGGTGGGTCGAGAAGGTTGACGCACACACACACACACACTCAGACACTGGCCCTCCTGGGGACTGGTACACGGGGCTGACGGGGGAACAGAGGGGCATAAAAAGAACCGAGGGGGGAGCAGGACAGAAAGAGAAATGTCTTTTAAATGACATCCCTATTGTGAGCCAGAGCAAGACGATGGCACTTTGCAAAACTGCTAACAATGAGCACAGGAGAAATCCCTTATCCTACAGGGGCCCGGCAGCATGCTCGCCATTACCATAGTCATTTAAATACAGTAATCTCATTTTCTGCCTCAGCAGAGGGGGCATACTAAATTTCCCAGTGTGAAGGGGGGAGGGAGGGGTGTGCACGTCGTCCAGGGCATGCAGGATTAGTGACTTCTCCCAATCTGTGTGCATGTCTGAGTTTGTGGCACTGTTGTGGTGACACACTGCAAAAAGAAATCCATCACATGAAGTCAGTAATGTCCTTAAAGTCTGAATCCGGTTTATTACAACTTTGGTCTTGTTTTTGTAGTTTTGGCTTTTGGCAGTCATTCTTATGGTTCTACTAACATTGTACTCATAAAGTTAATTGCTAAGATCTGGGAATGCAGTAACAGACAGGTCAAGAAACCAGTTGTTAGCTAAGTTTATATGGAAGAGAAAATAAAGGCTAACAGCTAAATTATTACCCAAAATGTCATTTACGGACCAATATCCTACTTGACACTTGTCCTACCGTACCTCATGGTTTTCCTATACATTGAAGGACTGTTACTGACATTTCAGGTGTCACCTTCAGTTTTACATCCAAATAAAGTGGTTAAACTTTTTTACAACCTGGCTGATTGTCTGACCTCTCAGGTTTCTTGCCCCATCAAACCTTGCTGTAGCGACACCGTGTTCTCAGATCTCAGCACTCAGTGTGGTGATTACAGTGTCATGATAACTGATAGAAAAGAATAATGTAAAAAACTGGATTTTAAAAAAGTGGGGGGAAAGTGCTCCCAGTACATATCAACTTTATTTAATTTTACAGAAATCCACTCATGCTGCATGAAATTCTTATTATCGGTTATATGTTATATATTACATTATATGATATGTCAGATTAAACCATTAGTTGTTATTTACCTATAAAATGACCTCTAAAATGAAAGGAAAGAGAGAAAAAATGTCACAGTTCCTCAACCCCAAGGTGACTTCTTCAAATGTCTTGCTTTGTCCTTCCAACAAAAACCAAAAGATATTCAGTGTACAATGATATAAAACAGAGAAAAGCAGCAAATCCTCACAGTTGAGAGACTTGAACCAGAGACTTTTGTTGCCGCTCCAGTGATTCACTTTTGCACTTCTACAGCTGGGAGACACATGAGGGACAGATAAAAAAAAAAATGGAATAGTCAAAGTCAAGGAAGCAGAATTCCATACTTTTAAGTCTCTAGAATGGGTCAAACTCCATCCTACAATTCCCACAATGCAACAGTATCTTTTCATTAGAAAATCTGCCTGGAAAATCCTGGTGACCTTGATTATGAAAAACTGGTGTTCCCTTTTAATTTCCTGACAATTGAATGATCTGTTAATCACTTGAGCACTAAATTCAAGTGTCGTCTGTCTTATTCTGCCTCGTTTCAACAGACTAACACACTTGATGACGTGCACTGGCAGATTTGTTCACGTGTTTTAAGAAAACACAACTTTTCGGACTTTATTGACAAATATTACTTGATGAATGTGGAGATTTTTTGCAGTGCAAGTGTCTATGCATGTCCAAGAGTGTGCGTTTTAGGAGGGGCGGTGTGTGTGTGTGTGTGTGGGCGTTGGTCTGGGTTGCTGCAGCAGCTTTGGGGATATCATATCAGATCGAACAACAAAAGAGGAGCGAGGGAGAAAAAGCTGCATCCACATAAGCTGTTTTCATTCTTCTCTGCTTCCGGTCCAGTGGAACAGTTGATGAAGTTTAAATGAAGCAGAATTAGGAGATCAAGCAGACAGAGGAGCTGGTGCTGATGGTATCCGTAAGCCCCCCCCCCCTGCACCCAGGAGAATCGAACCGGGGACAGCTGACCTGGATGAAATCGAGAGAGAACCACAGAGGGAGAAAAAAAGGAGTGAAGGTAAGAAGGAAGAGGAGGGGGAGAGCTGATCAAGATAAGGGGATGAAGTATCTCCTAAATGTGATAATCTCCAATCACCTCTAACATCAATTCTGCCAAGGCCTGGGTTAATGAGCTCACAGCCGATCAAGCGTTATGCACCGGCGCCCCCACCACCCCCTGATTCCCCCTTTCTCTCCCTCGCAGTCGCTCTCATCATCACTGTTGTTCTTTTGATTTAATCCCTCTTACTTCAGCTGATTTGAGCAGGAGGGGGGAAGAGGGATGGAGGGAAGGGAAAAGCCTATTACCCAAGCTCCTCTGCTCTCAACTATCTAAATGCTAACGATGTGAGGGGGCGAGAGAGAGGAGAGGAGAGGAGAGGAGAGGAGGGGAGGAGAGGAGAGGAGGAAAATGATGATGGGAAGAAGACACCGAGGGGAAATGGGAAAGAGAGTGCGAGCGTGTTGGCAGGAGAGGAAAAGATGCAGTGGAGGGGGGCTAATCTGTTGCTGCTCGGGGTCTCTGGGAGCAGTTTGGTTATTTTGAAAGCAGGTTAGCTGAGGAGAAAGCCTGGCGTCCTGTGTGCTGGCCCTCCATCCCCAGGGTCAAAGCACATGATCTTGGCTCTTTACTTCCACTTGAGCAGTTTTGACACACCAACACCGACATCTCTTGCCTTGTCTGTGCTCCTTTTTATTTTTTACCTGCTTTCACTTTTTCTATTGATTAAAACAGGAGTGCAGCTGCCTGCTGCAAAGAATCCCATGTTATGGATTTGATTTGCTTTGGCTGGTGTAGTTGGTCGGAAAAGACTGGGGTAAAAGCTGAGGGTCACCTTGAACTGAGAGTAATGTCTGTTTCGATCTTGTTCTCGGCGGCGCGCCGAGGGACCAGAGGCATTTCCAGATAGTTTCGTTATGAGTTTTTGCTTCCCGCTCTGCCTCCTGAACAATTGTTTTCTTAGTTAGGCTTCTTGATACAGTACCCAGAGGCCCTAAAAACAACTGAGTAAATATTTGGCAATTGCTCGAGCTGAAATGATGATTATATGCCAAGGTTTGGCACGACCACAGATGCAGCGTGTGCGCCACCACAATTCAAACCTACTGAGCTTTAATTGGACTACAAATTCTCCAAAGAGAGCGCACGCAATCCAATGTTTGCCTTGTTTAATTTCGCTTTTTGTGAACTTTGCAATTACACGGCAGTAGGTAGCAAGGCACCTGTGTGTCAGAAATTAATTGCCTTGCAAGTTCACACGGCAGCTCGGCTAATTTACATGGTGATATGAGGGAGAGGAACACGGTGCAATGTGCCACCCTTTCAACTGTAACAATCATTTTGATTTGTTTTCACTGCCTGGCACTCAGCATTTCAATTCATCTCGAATACACAAGAACAATGGGAGGAATTTGCTCGAAACACATGCACACACTCTGCTCGTTCGCGGCTCCTTGAGAAGCACAGTCACTTATTCTGTGCATAACAAGTCTACCCCTCAGATTCTCCCCTTTCAAGAATCCCATTTGATTTCATATTGGCCAATGAAACAGTGCAGGGTGAGAGGCAAGTGAACAATCAATCTTTGTAATGTGATCCACAGATTGAGCATGGTGAGTAAATGTTTGCTCAGGCAACCATCCAAGCCTGCAGTCAAACGAATTCTGCAGAAAAGGAATCTATCCAGGGCAGGCCTCTCTCTTTATCTCTCGCCTGCCCGACAGCAGCAGGGTATCAAGCACATTATATTCCAGCGCTCTGTGCATTTTTCATATAGGCTCGCCTTTTATGTTTTATGTACGCCAGCTCAGGGGAGAACAGCTGTGTGGGCGCCGCATCCTCTGTAAGTTTAAGGGGAGAGAGAGAACTCATTTCAGTGGGAGAAGTGGAGCAGAATGCCAAACGCAGCGAGCGCTGTACCTGCGAACAAACAAGAGCTGCAGACCAAGGCCTGCCTCAGCTATTACATTACCATAATACACGGAAACAACACCTCGCATGCTGTTACTGCAGTAATTTGAAAACAGATTGACAGGATTTACAAGTTCTTAGCTTATCTTGGCTGTGACCTCTGTGACCTCAATCTTCACTGTCAACTTTTGGAGTAAAATCATATGTTGGAGGCTTATTCGCAGTTGTTGCAGACTTTTCCAGGATAATCTGGTATTATATGTAATAATGGAAATTGATTTTTTTACTTTTTTTCATGTTGCATTTAGTTTCTGTGGAACTGTGCCCAGACCAAAACAGAGGAGACAAAATATATAGTGTGATTTTATAATTGACCCTACTTGCTCCTTCATGCAGAGTTGATAAATCCCTCAGGCTTCTTTTTTGACTGTAGGGATCTCTGTTAGAATATAACACACTGCTTAAAGGTAAGGTACTGTGAACAAAACAGCTCTTTGAGAGATTAGTCTGCTTTGTGAATTAGTATATACATGTATATATAATGCCAATCTCAGGTCAGCATAAACAAAGAAAACCTGTTAAAAATGACTGATGCAGAATTAGTTCAAATGTCAAATGAATTCAGATTATATGAAGATTAAAAATCTAAAAAGTGTATATGAATTCGGTCACACAGTGAGTTATTTTAAAAGTTTGTATGAAAATATTTTTAAATGATTTGTATATTTTTAGCAAGAGATTTAATTTATTTCTTTACAATTGGCTCTGTCTATTTGATAGATTAAAATAAAATAAACTTTATAGTGACTGACTTTAAATGTCTGTTCATTTTTGTTGTAATAATTTTGGCCTCAGGCATTTATAAAAAATTGAATAAGCACTTTATTTATTTATTTTAATTTTTTGGACCTGTGTGAGTCTTCAGCCTGTCAGTTAAATTCTTCTCACGGCATGAGTTCCTATGCTGGAGACAGAAGGTGAAATATTTTTTGTTTAGAGGGACACACTGCCACCCAGTGTTACAGGCTGTAAGGCAGGAAGAGCTGAAGTTCACTGAAGTTTGTCCACTTCTGATACCAGCCTCTTCACCTCACCCTTCCTGCTTCTGGTGTTAATGTAGTTCAGAGAAACTGACGGATGCTCAGAATTATCCACCACTGTGAGCTATACAAAATAAATAATTCTTGAATAGAGCATTACTCTGCTCAGAGAGCTACGTTCCTTTACTCAATAGGTATGTCACGCACATGAAAAATGGCAAGCTATGATTGGTCAGGGTCAAAATTGTAGTCTGTCATGTTTTTCAGTTAATCTGACACAGTGAGAAAAAGAAAACAAATATTCTGTAAATATTGCCTGATCCCAGGATGACAATTGTCCATGTTTTTCTTTTCCTGTGATTCCTTTTTCGTCTTCTGGTTAATGTAGCAAACTGCTAAGAAACTGTGAATGCAAATGTGTAAAACACCTTTTGACCAACCTTCACACACTACCTGGTAACAAGTCCACCAAGTAACATGTCATTGCCCTCAGTAGGTACCAAAGTATGAAAATAGAGAGGAAGGTGGTTTGTATGAGCAATCATAATTTTCTTTCCCTTAAAATAGTGAGAAAAATGTGGCATAGCATTTGGTGACATTTCTAAAATGGAGCAATGACTTCCATCCATTACAGCTTGGTTTTGACCCAATGACTTTTCATAGAACAACGAAGAAAGAAATAATTGGGTAAAACATTTTAGTTAAAGAAGACAATGTATAGCTCTCATGTCTCATGTGTAAGCTAAACATTAAGCTACAGACAGCAGGTGCTTAGCTTAGCATGAGGCTGGAGTGTGATGAATGGTCTTTGACACGTAAAACCATAATATTCTCCTTCACTACATAAAACTAACTTAACTTTAACTTTTATCTCTGTCACCATTAAAAGTGTGTTATCTTTAGATAGTAAAAGAGGAGTTCTGCAGGGTTCTGTCCTTGCCCCACTTTTCTTCAGATTATATATCAATGATTTACTAGAATCATGCCATGGAGCAGGTTCAGATGTATGTAGATGATACTGTTATATATGTATCTGGTAGACCTCTTTCCTCACTTTTCACCCAGTTGTCGCAGTACTTGTATAACTTTATTTAACCAGAAAACAGCTTCACAGAGATCGAAAATCTCTTTCAGACGAGTGTGGCCAATGTCATGACTGGGATCATTTTAAACTTAAAATCTACGGCAGCATGATTTGAAGAAAAGTGTGTCAATATGCTTTTCATGCAAAGATGGGCCCTCGTCAGTTAAAGGTGAATTCAACATACAATTTAATGGTGAACATATTGAACAGCTTTCAGAGATAATTCCCAACTAGATTCCCAACTAAAATTTGAGAAACGTAAAAAGTTACATACATTTAGACTAATGGGAGATAGTTTACTGTGATATGCTGAAAACAGTTTTATGCTGTACAAGAAATAGAAATTATGAAACTTCTTACTCACAAGCAGTTTCTATAGGAAACAAGCCTATTAAGATAACATATTATTGTGCAGTTACAATTTTGAATAGGAAGCTGATAAGACTGCAAGTCTTACTTATCAGTCATCATTCAAATGAATGGGAAAGTGTGTCCAAACTTTTGACTGTTAATTTATACTTAAGAAACTAAATTGCTTCATTAAATTCTCTATTATTATCCTAAATAAGCACACTGGAGGTCCTCAGTGACCTGATCAAATGCGGTTTCTGGCTCGCTAACTCTGGGTGCTGTTTTGTAAGTCTTCCTTTGGAAAGACACATCCCTCTGTTTTGAGGATCATTATGTTAAACTCCTCAAGCACGTAACTCGAAACAGATCAGTACTCGGATCATTTTACACTCAAGCTGAAACTGTTTTAAAAGAGGGATTGATTGTGTTTTCATGGATGATCGGATGCATTTTAAAGTTTTTATGGTATTTGTATTGTAAATATTGTTTGTGTTTTGTACATGTGTTTTATAAAACTTTGCTGTGGTATGTGGCATTGGTCTATGCTTTGTACCTTCCCCTATAAAAATAAACATTATATTCATAAGTAAGTAGGTATGTTACGTGCCACGACATGGTCGGCACGTATGTTTCTTGTCTCCTGTCTCTTTTCTCCCTCTGTCCTAAATCCAGGGCATAATCGTGGTGATGCCATACACCTGGGTGAGTGGATGCGCCAGCTCATTGGCTCAATCGGAGTACAGCTGGGGGCCGACGCCCAGGAGCCCTGTTAAAAAGGACTCGGCAGAGAAGAAGAACAGTAGAGGCTTGAGAGGAGACGACACCAGAGGCCCAGTCCCAAGAGTTAAAATGTGTTTTAAGTTGACTGTGTTACGAAGTTGCATTGGGAAAGTGGCCCGTGAAACCAAGTGCACTCGGGGTGTGTGTGTGTGTGTGTTTATGTTCTTTA
>JAVQJD010005470.1:0-11547 GCA_036023655.1 Nannoperca australis
TTTTACACACACACACACACACACACACACACACACACACACACACACACACACACACACACACACACACACACACACACACACACACACACACACACACACACACACACACTAATTTGACTAAATAATACTCTGCCATAATGACTTACAAACTACACAATGTGACAAATGTTTACGTGTTTTTATTCATTTAAGTAATTTAGTGTCAACAAGTTAGATTTTTAAGACAATACAGACACCAATACTGTTCTTTGTCTTCATCTGGTGGTTAAAAAGCACCACTGCCAGCTTTTATTTTGACTTCCACTTCCAGGTAAAATTGGAACAGGTGACGCTGCTATTAGATTTTGTTATTGTTGTTGGTGTATGGAAGTAAAATGACACCAAAAAGGTTTGAGAAAGTAGAAAACAAAATTGAGAGCTGCTCAGTCTGCAAGTGAACCTTGAGGACTGAGCGCACAGGCGCAGATTTGGAAATGCAGAATAAGATTTGTTCCTGAGGGAGAACAGAACTGTGAGCATTACAGATTCATTGTCCGGATGTGGACGTCCTCTTGCAGCTTTCTGGTCAAAATTGGTTGGCTTGTGATCTCAAGTGCTCAGAAGAGGCTAAAACTGGAGAACATTGAGAGACTGAGAAACGAGTGAATGCTCTGTGTGCAGACTCAGGATTCAGGCTGCCAAAGGGAGCTGCTCGAAAACATCTCGTTATCACGATCCTCTCCTCCCTCATACACAAATCCTGCATGTGCGCTCTAGTTTATTTTATGCTCTCAATGTTTCTGACATCTATATACTTCCATACTGAAGGCAATACATAGCAGTGCAGATCCACTACGTATCGACCTGGAAAAAGTATCAGTAGAGACCTGATGGTTCAGATCTAGGTGCAACACTAGTTACAGGCAAATCGAGCAGTTTAAGACATTGGTCTCGTGATTTTCACACAGCATCTAAGGCGTCTATGCTTAATTAAGAACTGCATTAAATAAAAGATAAAACTAATATACTATTTAGAACAATACAACATTCACAATTTGACTGGACCTGCAATGAACCAAGTACCAGTGTTAGCTAACGTCAGTTAGGAAGTAGCTAGCACTGTCAAGAATTCCCACAGAAATGTTGTTTAGACATTTATAAATTTGTCATATTATACTGTTAAAGACACGTGTATTATTCCTCCACATGATAGGCACAATTTACAAGCCAACTTAAACATTTTAATTAGCTTCTGTGTCTGACCCGTTAGCATTTATTTAGCTGCTGTTTGGTGAGCAGCAAATGTCACACAACCTTTTGCATATTTAAGAACTCATGTGTGGATCTGTAAATCTGGGTAACCGAGTGTGTGATGCTGTGTGTCAATACCCGAGAATCCTCGTTTCGGTAGATTTCTCTTATAATCAAACGAAGCATAGCCTCCCGAAGGAGGCATGTCCTGCTTCACCTTGGACCCCGCCATCTTCCTCCAGCCTTCTCCACAACACGGCGGTGACGTCACTGCAGGAACGCTTCTTCTCTCTTACGTAAAAACGTCTGTGGCGCTCTACCGCCCCCACGTGTCTGGAGGAGACATTGTTATTATTTTACATTTTATGGCGCTTTACAGCTTATTTTAAACAACCATACCAGCTGTTTAGGTATAATTTACATTTTTGAATATTCCATATAAACGTAACATAAAGGCATACTGTATAGCGGGTGTTTTAATGTGTCCTTCGTAGCTTCCAGGGAGCCAGTATCCATTCATTAAAAAATCCAGTATTAAAATGATCCTGCAGAGACTTAAAAGTTACTTGAAATGGGCTCTATCATATTAGCAACATTCATTTTTTCAAAGTAATATTATTGTTTTGTGTCAATGCAGTGTAGAGATTTAAAGTTGTTGAGCACTGCATTAACAAGCATGCAAAGAAGAAATGTTGTCCTTTGTGAAATATTACCTCAATGGTTCACATTTAAATAAATGTAGCAGTGCAAAAGGGTGAAAATACTCCATTACAAGAGTCCTGCATGCAAAAACTTACTTAAGTAAAAGTGCCAAAGTATTGAAAGTAAAACTACTCAATAAGTTTTGTTTCTACATTAAATGTTGTACTAGCTATATTATCCACACATAAAACATTAATACAAGTGTTTAAAATGTATATTTTTTATTATTTCTTTAGGAGCTAGGAAAAAAGTAAACCAAATAAATTTAAACGTAAGTTTGTACAATGCAGTTAAGATTGGGAAGCAGAGAAATTATGCAATATGGTGAGTGGTGCAAGATAAAGACGGCCTTATGTATCCCAGGGTCTTGGTAACTGGGAGATATTTCCTTTAAGAAGTGATTCAGGAATACATTTATTCCAAATATTGCAGGGATTATGGTTGAATAAATTGGAGGCAAGATCTCTGGCTCCAGTGTGGATTTCAGCTCCTTCATAGTTTGCATTTTCTCAGCGAAGACATAACACTCAAAATAATCTTACAATGCTGACATTAATATAAAATAAGCAAATTACAGATGGTAATTACAGATGAATTAAGCAACAACACCATGCTTCTTCAGCTAAGGTGCAAAATGAACAGAGGGGGTTTAAGGGTAGGCATGCTGTTAAACAGGAAAAAAAAACAAAGCTAGAATAAACTTTTCATTTGTGGAAACCACAATATACCGAGTGAATTTTAACATCAGTCAAAAAAAAAAAACAACAACAACAAAATAACTTACTGCAAATACAAAATAAATTCAAACCTTTAACTACAGGGGTGATATACTAAACATTGAACAACTTATTTTGTTGAATGTGATCTTGGGTATGACTATAACCATTCAAGTGTCAAAAGGTTGGGTCAGTTTGACCCACATCATGGCAGAAAGGGCTTATAAGCCCAGAACTGAGTTTTTATCAAAGTACTCAATGTAGACATAACCTCTTACCACACCATCATTTAACCACCCAGTCTGGAGGACACACGTACACAGAGGGAAGCCCTTCAAGTATTAGTTTTTTCTTTACCCCAATCAAATCAAAAGGGTTTCTGCACAATTACAAAGAACAGCGAATCTCAAAATAAACAACAGGAAATAATAAAACTAAAACAATCATACAAAAAAGGTAAGGAAGGAACGTTTCTTCACTTTAGAAGATTGTATTTGCTTAACAGTCCTCTGGGGGTTGCTGCTGACCATATTACTGGAGATGATGAACTTGGACTAAACCTCAAAATGAATAGTAGAGTACTGTTTCAGTTATTTCCACGTGTTTGCAGTCTGCGAGATCGACGAGCGAGAGGGGATCATGTCCAGCAGGTACTCCCTCTGACGAGCGTCTACGGTGGCTGACATCTTGTGACCTGTCAGGCTGGGGTTCACATAGGCCATAGTGACTCCTGTGAACATGCAACAGAAAGGCAGGTCAAGGTGTGGAGCAAGCTGCATGTTGTCAGTTTAATGCTTTAAACCCGTGTCCCCATAACATACAGACAGACAAAAAGAAGGAAAAAAAGAGGAACGTTTCTGCTCTAAGGGATAGTAGAGACACCCAGGAAAAAATGACGACACCACCAAACTGAGGGACTAAAGTAGGAAGATGGAGATCGCTGTCAGGGAGAGAACTGGAGAGTGGGATTGCCTTGTCCGAAAACATTTCCTCCTGCGTGTTTCTTAACTGCATTTTATTTTTTCTGTAGTGTGTGGGATTATACGTGGTTGCGACTTTTGTACAAGATTCCTTAACACTAGAAAAAAGACGTCTCTAGGATGTTCAAGGATTGCTTTTGGACCAGACAGGAATTTGAACGAGAGCAGATGTCAGGCGCCAGAGTTGGGCTGGTATTAATGTGAGTCTACCTGTATTGCTGTTGCTCTGCTTCTTCCATGCAGTGGATGAGGCACTACCTCCGCTGATATTCCTGCCGCCGCCGATTCCACTGCTGCTCACCTTTGAACTCTGGACAGAGCGGTGGGAAACATGGGCATGCTTACCTGGCCGGCTGACCAAAGCTGCAGCTGCCACTGCACTCTGCAGCTGGGAGGAGGAGGAGAAGGAGTGGGGGACGCCCCTCAAACCCACGGATGAGACGCCACGGGACAGCTGGCCCTGAGAGTTCTGAGGGAGCTGAAGACACACACAGAAGGGTTCTGTGTTAACAGCTGCATCGACCACGCAAGTGTTTCTCTTTAAAAATAAAACAGATTCCGACCTGCTTGACGGAGTGACGGTGAAGACTGTTGGCTCCTCGGCTGGCCTGATGGTGGTGCTGGAGGGAGGACGCTCTGGCCTGAGCCTGCTTCAGCTGCTGAGACACCAGCTGCTCCACTTTCATCGACGAAGAGGCCGATGAAGAGGATGAGGAGCTACTGTGGGAGACTGGTGAAGACGTCTGCTGCATAATACGCTGCTCTATTTCCTGCTCTTGTTGCAGTGCTTTGACAAATGCAGCTTTCAGCCTATTGGTATGCTCAGCTTTCAAAGCCTTTTTCTGATTAGATGACATGCAGTGTTCACAGAGGACCGCCCCGCCTTTTGTCTTGTCCTGTCTCCAGCGGCAAGTGAAGTCAGTGTTGCACTGGGTGCAGAGGAAGGGGTCTCTGGCAACAGCCTTGGACAGTGTTACACCGGTCTTCCCTGGATGGAGAGGCGTGGGAAACCCAGAGGCACAGATTAAAAACATACAGAGGTGATCGTATGGTGTCAAAGAAGTAATAAGAAAGAAATAGACACAGGTAGATAGATATTTCTGGGTGAATGTCCTGACTACATATGGATAATATTTTAATTCCATAAAAATAGTCAGGACAGCTGCTAAGGCTTGTTTGAAACAGATACAAGACCCTAAGCCGTCCAGGGCTGAAACTAAGGACTATTTTCATTACCGATGAACCTGACTTATTTTCTCAATTAGTTGTTTGGTCTAAAATGCCCATCACAATTCACTGATGCCAGAGTAGATGTCACAACACTGCTTGTCGTGTCCAACCAGCCGTCCAAACCTAAAGATATTCACATTACCAACCATCACAACAAAGAAAAGCAGCAAATGCACAATATAGGAGTTGGAACTATAGAATGTTTTTACTTGAAAAATAACTAATGATTCATTAATTATTTTTCTTCTACAATATATAAACAAAAGGCCGTCAAAACAGAAAACCTGCACACCTCTGTGGATGGTATCCATCAGATTCTGTACCACTTCTTCCAGTCCCACCAGGTAGATGAACTCGTTATTGGCTGCAGAGGGCAGGAAGTTAAACTCTGGGGCAGGGGGCTTGGGTGGTGGAATCTCCAGGAGGGTCTTCTCCAGTTGTTTCCGCAGGGCTAGTTTAGCTGCAGCTTGGCGGCTGGCTGGAGAGTCATTCATGCCAACCAGAGACATGCCGCTGCTTCCTGAGGAAGAGCCCTTCAAACTGGACGGCGAGGTCTTTAAAAACAAGCAAAGACAGAAAGAAACAAGGCAGGTGTAAACATCCAGTAAAGATCTGAATATTTTAATAATAATAATTTCAATACAGAAGTGAATGTTGATTAATTAGTGTAATTAATTGAGTAATTAAGTGTTTAATGATCAATAAACACTTATCAGACAGTCCTATTCAAAGCTTCTGTGACTATATAAATACTATATTTGAGCAGGCAACTACTATACACAAGAGTAGAATGGGGTGGTTACTATATAATTATTAACCATAACTTATAATACATTTATATCTATGGACGATTTACTTTAGTCAGTGAAGTCGTTATAGGCTGCAGTGATTTTTATGCTAACTGTTAGATCAGGGTTAGACTAAGCAGGCATGTAACTCGACAGTCAACTGATGATTGATTGATGATGCCACCGCCTGCACAAGATACAGTTAAACCACCTGTTCAGTCAACCAGTACAAAGCTAGCAAAGTCAAATTGGAAGTGACTTACGTGAGCTAGCGTAACGTTACATTACACGTTTCAGAAATGTTTCTGATTGACTAACATTCGGCCGCTCGTCAACACTGCAACCCTCTAGGTAACGTTACAGATTATTTAGTTGTATTTAACTAAATATCCACCTAACGTTTCTTTTGTACTACATTATTAAATAAAATGAAGCACTGTGTTAATTTAACAAAGTCAACTCAATGCTAAACTGACATTTCTAACAGCACTAGTGATGTGTAGTTCATGAGTAAGTGGTTCAATGAACTACTCCTTTCCTATGAACTAATGTGAACTACTCCTCTCAGAGACTGAGTGAGTCGTTCATTTGGCTGCACATGCGCATTGCGCCACAATGTACGAGTTTCGTTTATCCCACGTGACAGCTCCACAGGCTCAGGATTTCTGTCCGATCCTGAGGCTGTGTAGTCAGTGAACGACTTGAAGACCAAGAGCGGTGAACCATTCCTCTCTAAGGAGCAGTTAATTTCACACGTGACAGCTACCCCTAACATGCTGTTACCTGGTTTGTCCTGTATGTGTGGAGGCAGAAACTTCTGGAAGGTGTTGAAGATTCCAGCATTGGAAATGACAACAGGGGCACGGACCTCAACTCTTCTTGTCCTTTCGTTTCGGTTAAATGTTAAATGGGTGCTTCACCAATTAAGCATCACGCTCCTGTAACACTGTCTAATACACAACAGTTAAAAAAAAAAAAAAGAATTGTAAAGTTGTTGCAGCAGAACCCGTTTTCTTTATTCCACACATTATTTTCTTTGTCAAAACATAACCGCTAGTCAGATTTTGATGTGTAGAATCAGTGGAATTTAACATTATTTTGCAATCAATCAAATTTCACATGTATAATTAATTAGTTGCAAATTACTTATATATGCACACAAGTTCAATTCAATTCAATTTTATTTATATAGCACCATATCATAATAAAGTTATGTCAGGGAACTTTTTTGTATAAAGCAGGTGGAGACCAACTCTTAGAAGTTATTAATGGAAGGGCACAAATTACTGACTTGAGTGCCCAAAAGACCAGAACTTTCCTCATGATACTAGCTATGCAGAAATGTGATTCAAACTTAATGCGATAAATATGAAATGTTTCTCATTTCAAGTAAGGAATGAAAAGTCAATGTGACAAGTTGTAGCTCTCATTTCACCGAAAATGTCACACAAAATTGCAACAAAAAAGAAAGAAAAAAAATCATGTCAGGTTGCAGCTGATCTCCTTCCTCTCCTCCTTTTTTTCTTCCAAGTAGAAGATCTCTCCACCAGGCTGCTTCCTCCAGGTCAGCTCCATGTCTTCATCCAGGCCGTGGTCCTTCTGTGTCTGACGGAACTTAGAAACCAACATTCTTTATTCATTCTTCATTACAAAAAAAGAGCAGAAGGGGAGAGGGGGATGTACAGTGTCGCGCAGGTCAAGTTGACAGATATCTTTCCCTCAGTGGTTTGAAAGATGTCTGTAGCCTAATATAGCATCCTGTACAGCAAATGATGGGAGGCTCCAACTTGACCTCTGACGGACTGATTTTACTCCGGTTACCTTTCCTCTGAGTGCAGGATGATGTTAGATAAAATCCTTGTCTACCTGCCAGATTGCATTGTGTGTGTTACAGTGCCCCCTACAAACTGAGGGGGGATTTGAAACCTGAGTCCAGACAATATGCATTTAAATATTGCTGTTATCTGTGTGTGTCCATTAAGCATAACACAATTTTATATATACATACATATATATACATATACACACACATATATATACACACACACACACACACACACACACATATATATATATACACATATACACATACATATATAAACATATACATATATACATTATGGAGTTTTATTGAGTTTATCAAAATGTATCCGTTTCAACCCAAGTTCTTGTTGCTGAGAAGTTCACACCTGCCATCTGCAGGGGAAATGGGTATGTATATATGTAGTACCAATACTTTTCACCCATAACAGCCAATACATACATAAAAACTCTTTTCTCCTTGGTCTTGTTTTTGATGAAAAGGGAATAACTAATTACTAATAACCAATTCACCTGCTTGAATTTGCTAACTAGAACAACTAAAAGTCAATAATCTTGTCATTACCTGCTGCAAGAAGCCTTCCGCCGCATTCTCCAGGTTCACAGAGGAACTCTTTTTAGTTATCTTCACCCTCACCAACTGCTTCTTCACCGACACTGTTAAAGGAGGAAATGTGCATTTAAAAATTTTGCAGTACATCCAACAATGTAAGCTAGTGAGCAAGAATGTCTCTTGAATTAAATTGAATGAAAATATTTAAAACAACGTAACATATTGTATCTCAAATTTGTAGCTCAAAGCTCACCAACATGACAGATAAAGTAAAAACCCTGACGACAATCCTCATCATCCCAATGGCCTTGATGTAAACACACACATGGTGTGTTGCCCTTTGGTGCAGTGTTCCACATGTGGAATGTAACAGGGCTCCCATCCGACCACTTCCATGAGTCTCTGTGGAGGCCGATCCATGTGGGTTTGTTCTGGGCCATCTGGTTTATCTGGTCATTCTCAGACTGGTTCCTCACACTGGCCAGGTCAGTGTAATGCTCCCTGCAGTAGTTCTGAGCCTCACTCCACATCATGGGCTCATTCACAAAGATGAAGCTGGAGGAGGCCACTGTTGCAGCAACATTTAAAAATGTTAGCCACAAGCCCGTGGAATGTCTGAACAATGCTATTTCTGAAAACATTTTTCCTTTTTTGGTTCACATGCGATCCAGTAACACAGACTGTCTTTACCAAAAAAGAAAATTAAGTTGATGTATTCAAAATCACTCATGGAAGTTTTACTAAAGGCTGCTTCTGTTATTTATCTAGTTTAGTCAGCTTTCAGGCCTTAAGATCTGCTCTTAACCTAGTTTCCATCTGTTTTCCATAAAAAAAACCCTCTTATAAACCCAGCACCACACAACAGACAGAAAAGTAGGTGAACACAGTGGAGCATTTAGCAGCTAAAGAGTCAAATGTTTTTCTCAGCAGTCAGTAGAGATGAAAGCAGAGCTAAAAGATGGGTGGAAATCGAACATATAGGCTACATTTGTCAGGTGACCGGAGTTACAGCTTGAATTAAATGACAATGTGGCTGCATGTCTGCAAGATGTGTAAATAGAAAGTTGTTTGTTAGCACGTTTAGCATAATTAATGTTCATTGTATTACTGACAAATCTAAATGATAGTGTGAAAGACGGATAAATGGAAAAATATAAAAATGACTCAAAGCATAATTTCTTCCACTTCAAAAGTTGAAGTTAGCTGCTTGGCCTGTTACGTCGATGCAAAATATACAAGACATGAAATCAAATCAACTGGGATATGAACGTGCAGGCCAGCACAATGACATTTATAAAAGCTAAGCTAATGTAGCATTAGCGAGTGCTATTGGTGTAGTGCTAATGCCTTTATGACTTTTCCGCTAAACTCAGGACAGACGAGTGTGACGCCTGTAACCATGGTGACTGTACACAATGATGGCAACAGCTCTAGCCTCAAATGCTTATAAGACATACAAATTAAAATAAATGCAGGACAGAAATGAGACTAAAACTTCACTGAAGATAACTAAAATGCCAAAAATCAAATTACACAATTTGGACTAAAGCTAATATACATTTTTGTCAAATAAAGACTGAAACTAATAAAATAACGTGCTCAGATTTACACGATAACTCCATAATGTGAAAATAATAATACGTCAGTAAGTGGTGTAGTATGAGAATGAGCCATCTGTTCCTGAACTCTGGCAGCATGCCACTGGTATTATTGTAGTATTTGCCATTATAACGTAGTTTTATTACCATTGTAGCAGACAGACGCGATTGTACTGTTGCAAGTTACATCATCCCATGAGCCATCAGGCTTCATTTCTGCACAGTCCTCAAATCCCCCAGTGTTATCGGGTTCACCAGGACCCCACATCCTGAACATGGCCTCTCCTGCGCCGTCATAACCCTGCAGTGACCACCTCCAGCTGTTAATGTCATCATACAGTCCTATCCAGAGCTGGCTATCATAAAAGCCTTGTATAGTGGTCATCAGCTCATCGAAGTCTTCCTCGTTGGCAACCGTGGCCAGGTCTGAGTACTTCGACCTGCAGTAGCTCTGAGCGTCAGGCCAGCTCTTTGGCTTTTGAACAAAGATGTATTTATGAAGAAAACAGGCAGGGAGGAAACACAGTCCTGTGGAAATGATAAAAGGTATGTGTAAATGCAAGGGGAAACTAGACAGTAAGACATAAAAGCACTGGAGGCCTGATTTATTTTACCAGTGTAAGTCAGCCACAGTAACAAAGGTATCAATTTGTTTCATCTATGTCTCCATTGTTTTCTTGTTTACGTCGTTAACATTGATTACAGGCAGAAGTTCCTGTGTTGTGAAGTAGTGCATATTTCTGTGAGAGAAACTTAGCTGGTTCCTTCTCTGGCTAGCTGCTACTACTAGAAACAGTTTGCGGGCTGTGCCCACGGATTTATGATAAGAACTTCATACACCGCCGCTCAGCACAGCTTCCAGCTTCCTCCAGTGGTCACTCACGGTAGTGCAGCGAAAAAAGCATTTTCCCCATAAACCACCATTATACAAGAGACGTGTGTAAAACTGTTGACAGGACACCTCCAACTGAGAGGTAGTTTCATCAGGAGTTGGTGGAGACAAAAAAGACCAAAAACAGAGTTGAAAAGGTAATGAATATAGGGTATACACTTGTCAGGTGGCCAGAAAAACAACTCCAAAAGAGTACTAATGTTGCCCTGTGTCTGCTGGATGAGTAAATGGGCAACTGATTTATAATACGTTAATCATATCAGTTTGAGATGATGACATGGCTTCTTTCCGCTGCCCCCCAGTGGCCCAAAAACTCGACTTATAACAGCCTGCTACACACTGGACAACATCTAATAATTTATTTATGGATACTGTTCCAATGAATGGTTTGGTTTAAATTAGTTATTTGATGCTATAAAAAGGTGGTATGATATCATTGACAACTGGTGGTGTGCTTGTGACTGGTTTGGGTGTGAACTGGATACTGCTGCTCCACTGCAGAATACTACTGCACAGACTCGGGCTCCAAATGACACCAGCACAAGATGGTAGTCTATGGTAACCATTATATTTACTTTCTTATAAAGTGCGTCAAAGACAAAAACATTCAATTACACTAACCTGATAAGACCACAAAAATAAAATTCTTCCCCTCCATGGCAGCTATTGTGTTGCTTCCTTTCTCCGGTTGTCGTGCACTGTGAGAAAAAATATAAGTGCATGATTCATCGACATAAGCTGCTGTGTCCACGGGCCAACACTAGCCCCAAAAAGATGGGATTGTGTCTGATGTTCCAAACAGAAGTCACAACGTAAATCCTGATCCAGCAAATAACGTTCCCACGGTAGCAAGGATTAAGTGAAGATAAATAAAGATTTAAGTTATGATTTTAAGATGGATTGTGAATATTAAGACAAATGTGGAACACGTCTTGCTCAAAATCCAAACTGTTGATAAGATTGTGAATCAGATCTATACAATGGTATAAGACCTTGAGTTAAAATACGCATGGATCCTTTTTTACATCCCCCGG
>JAVQJD010005484.1:0-10173 GCA_036023655.1 Nannoperca australis
ACCAAAAGCCTCTCCACCAGCACATTTGTGGAGGGCACGACAAACAAAAAACCCATAAGTACAAAGTTAAATAACAAAAAGATTTAAAAGAGCAAGTAAGACGAGCGGAGCAACCGTATCGGGCAGCACGCACTTATAAGCGCATGCGCACAAGAAGAAGCATAAGAAGAACATGTTGAGGGTCTGGAACCAGAGGGTAGATTTAAAGTGAAATTACAGAATTTATTGTACTATATTGATCACTGGTATGTCAAGTGTACATAAACATGCTTGAAAGTTTTAACACATAGACAGTGCAGCTAGTTTTCTCCCCCATGTGATTAGTCTTTAATGTGATATTATTTTAAAATGATATCATTTTTATTCGTTTTTTATATTATGCCATTTATTTTGTTTGAATTTTATTTGCTGCAACATTAATTTGATAGCTGTTCAATAGTCAGTTCAGTGTTGAATATATTTGTTAGATCCACTCCTCGTAGATTTTCACATAAAATGTGTGTTATTTTTCATACCTGCACATGTACTGTATATATAAATAAGACATTTTGGAACAGGTTGGCGAGCGGAGGAACAAACTGTCAACCCTGGTGAGTTTCCCACTGACTGGTTTGGACATGGCCCCCCACGTTGTAAAGAGGAGTCAAAGTATGAGAAACCTGAACTTAGGGCCCTGGCCTCCTTCCTGGAAGCAGCCCTCAGGCCAACACCACCAACCCGCCGACATGATCCTCCCCCACGACTATCTGTACGACCTCTACGCTGTTTGTAACCATCATGGAGGAATGCATGGAGGACATTATACAGGTATGGAACTCAGTGGTATAATTAATTACTATATTGATATCTGTTAAGGATTTTCCCTGCAACATTGTCAAATGAATGAACTTGTGTTGAAACAAATGAATGTTTGTTGCCAGAACATTTGGTGAATACACCATTACATTCATGTCATACCACTGAATACATATTGACTACATTTTACCATGAGCTATATTTTTGACTGTTGATCAGTGGAGCATTTTAACACATATCCTCAAATCATTATTGTTATTTTAGCCATGCAGAGTTGCTATGGATCATTTCAGCTCCAGTCCATCTTTTATTAATTATAAAAGACTTCAGTAGGCTCCACTTAAATGCTTAAACGTTTGAATGATCATCTCTTTTGTAGCACATCCAGACAGAGAAAATCTGGCATTTAGGCACAAATACAGAGGACAAGATGTGTTCTCATACCTGCACTGGAGTGTCAAAGTACACAAAATCAGCAGGGTAGACAACATCTGAGTTCACATTGATGGATGTTGTGGATGAGACTTGGATGGCGTGAAGTAAAGGATGTTTCATGCCCATAAATGTGATTGGCTTTAACTATTAAAACACAGATTTCAAACAATCTCACTAAGACCCGTTCACAGCTTGTGGTTATCATCAGCGGATGGACTTTGCTTAGTTTTTGAAGATGGATACACACTATGTAATACGAGAGTAATGCTTCTCTTTGTTGGATCTTTGTTGATATCAAATCAGAAAAAAAGATGATGAACAGCCTTGTCATCACAAGCATTGCAGCATTTGAGCAAATCCCATTCATTTAGTCCCATTATGTAGAATCTCACTGTCGTAGCCATTGTTGGTTAAGTTGCCGAGGACATATAGTAATAATACTGTCTGCATTATTCAGTAACTGTACTGTACTGAAACCCAAGGATATGTTCAAGGAGGATGAACCTTTCAAGGACACATTCTTTTACATTATCCAAATAATAAGAACTGAAAAACTTATTTTCACAAATGAGCTTCTGTTCCACTGCATTCCTAGGAGTACATAGTGTTTTAAGCTTAAATAAAAACTCTTTGACCACAATCTGGGGCTCCAATAACCTATAGATGTTGGATCAGTAAAATCTGGTACCTTCCAATACCCACACCAGCAGTAATTGCAATTGGTCCAGTAAATCTCTAGTGTGATGTAGGCTGCCAGTGTGTGGAGTGTTTCAGACCACACTGGGACACACTTGCTTAAGGAGGTCAACCCTTTGCTCACCCTCACATAACGTTAAAGGAACAGCCATACAGAGTTACAGTATAGTTACAATCAACCACCATCAATAAAAAGATGAGTAATAAAACACAATAAATAGAGTTCAAGGAGAAACGTTCTACAGTACGTAAGTTGAAAATAACTAATGTGTTTCTATGAGAAAGGAGAAAGGTTTTTCTCAAAACAAGCTTACATATGATATATTATTTTTACTATCTATAGTAAAAACTATCCATGGAGGTTCTACCAAAATTGTGTTTGTATGTCAATGAAAAATATGTTTCACTGAATAGAACGGGTGGACTTAAAAATAAAACCTCTTCCTGACATATTCTGAGGCAAAGACTTTTCCATTTCTAGCCTAGTATCACAAATTCATTTATGGGAAAGAGACAGGCCAGTATATAGATGATGAGTTCAGGTGACTTGCAGGATGGGAACCTTGACACACAGAGTGAGGCAAGACCAGCTCTGTAATTGCAGGGGATGGTTGGTGAAGACACAGCGCTGAGGCCGGAGCATTGGAGACAGCGGGAGATGAGGAGGTTGGAGATGTTGTCGCAGGGACTTTTATTGAATGAAGGTGGAAGAAGGCGCCTAATGCACTATAACATAGAGTGATGTGATGCATCACTTAAAGTTAAATATAGAAATAATATTGTGTCTATTTGTTATTACCTGACATTTGGCATTTTTATGTACAATATATCTATGTTGTATTTTTATATGTAAGCCTTTTTATGACAAGTTTGGACAACTTGGCTTTTACAGTTTGTGTTTTTTCGTTGCAGATTAAGTTTACTTATATCAAATATGTTGAACAAGTTGAAGTATAAGGCAGGGGACAACAAATCTAATGACTTTGTATTTTCTGTATAACCCAAGCCAGAAATAATGTATCTTTTTCATCCACAAAGCTGAATTGTTAAACATCACATACCTTTGTACTAACAATACATTCCTTCATTGCAATGAGGGCAGTTAGCATAGTTTCTTCTTCTTCTTTTTTTTTTAAAGCTTATCATAGTTTTTGTCCCTTAGTATTATTTTTTATTTTAATTATTAAAGAAAATTTTGGGGGCATGTTTTCCTTTACTGCATAGTGACAGCTGCAGAGAGAAACAGGATGGGGGGAGGGAGAGAGTGGATTATAGTATATTCTGAAAGAGCTCATCTGCAGCATAATCGACCTTTAGAGTTCAGCTCCCAGTCTTGGCAGTGGTTCTATGTTTACATGGCTTTGCTAGGTCAACGAGCTGAAATTGCAATGAAGGAAAGTGCCATCCACAGTCAAAGGTATGACTCTTAGGGTAATAAGCTATATGAGGCTGCAGCTTCACACACATTACTTAAAAAAATGTATAGCTGGACTCGGTCGCTGCATAGGATTTGCTGATAATAATAAAACGATAACTAAAATAACAGCCTTATCCTTTAAGTTTTGCTTGACTTGATGTGAGCACTTTGTGACGCATGTTCAGGTGTCCATTGTTCATACTTGTTGTCATTTTCTAATCCAGCTTACTGTAGGAACTCAGTGGATGGACAGTGGTATAGCTATGATGACAGCAGCGTAGACCTGGTGCCAGAGGAAGAAGTATGTACCAGAGGAGCCTATATCCTTTTTTACCAGAGACGCAACACCATTCCTCCATGGTCGGCCAGTTGCTCCATCAGAGGTAGGCAATCAAATGACTCGCAAACATTAACACATCATCTAGTGACCAAAAGAGCGTTTGGAAGAGCTTATTATGAGGACAAAAATGCAAATGGAAGCATTATAGAGTAACTTGGGAAACTAGATGTGAGTGGCAAAGGAGGACTGCAAACTCATCTGCTGCAGTTAAATACACAGTTCTCATATGTTCCCTGAGCCGTCTATGAGTTGCAATTTAGAAAGCTGCCTGAGACACATTCTTTTAAACGTTCATCATTTCTGTTTTAACATCCACCAGCCACAATTTGGAAATACACATTTGTGATTTGTAAATGTTATATCAGTGCAAAATATATGCTTACAGTAAATGTGTGTTTACTGTACGTTGTACTGTAAGACTATGCATGTTGCTCTCCAAGGGCTTATCCATGAATAGTAGGAAGACAAACTGTTTAATGCTATAATATTAATTTTGCATGAACTTTCTCTGTAGAGCTTGCCCATGAATAACTCATTCAGAAACAGATAGCAATAGGAACACTACACTGCATTCTCCATAGTTCAAAGCATGCATGGACTATTTCCAGTTATCATTATGACATTTTTCAACAAATTAACCAACTCTATTCATATTTCACAGTTACAGTTATTCAAACAAAAAGGGAAACCTCCATCACTAATTAACAAAACAAACAAAGCCGCAAAACATCTTGTTTTTTCTTTTTCCTCTTTCCTCTAGGTAACATGCACCAGACCCCCCCAAGTATCTACAGTAATGTAATAGTGCAAGGCTAAATTACAGGACAGCACAAGGGAATCAGTGTGTGACCATTTTAGTATTTACTTTATAAAGGCTAATTTTCAACTGCCTTCTCTTGAATTTCTGCTTTCCTCCTTAGTGAGTAGCTATAATACTTGCACCTTTTATGCCTTGAAGCAAGTTCAGAGTGCTGGACATGCTGGTGCAAACACTACAAAGACTAGACTGGCAATTAGCTTATTTCAAGACCATACATTGCCCTGACGAATTCTCACTGTACACTCATTCTTAGAGTCCATACAAAGTGCACAATACACATCTTATAATGTATATAATATATCAGGTGATAATACTTTGAATAATTTCAACAAAACTTGTCGACAAATACTTACACATTTGAGACTTGTGAAACAGCTCTTGGATCATTGTGTCTCTGATTTTTACATGTACATGTATATACAATAAAACTCTCGACTAATTCTTAATGTTCACTGTGGTTGCGTTAGTAGCCGCTATAAATGCCTACTCCTCAGGGCAGATGAAGCTCTTTTCCACAGAGTGCCTTTCTGCCCCTGCACATTTTTGTCATTTTGTCAAGGTTTTTGTTTCATAAAAAATATTCTTCCAGAAAAAATTTAAACAGACACACTTAAACAGTAGCATTCGATAATCCAATGACACCCCCCCGGCATACATTAATCATGACCCAGTAATGTCAAAAACCAGCTTGAAGGCAAAGAGCTGACAGTCACTAGAAAATTACATTTAATTGTTTTACTGTAGGGAAACTACCATTACATTTTGCTCAGCAGCTGCTGGATTTACAGGCGCAATATGATATCTTTCCCTTGACACTCACAATGACAGCTACAAGTCTGTAGATTCTGCTAACCCAGCTCCACAAACCATACTGGGAGTGCAACATTGTAAACCTATGCAAAAAAACAAGGTGGACAATTGAAATTGCAAGGTTCTTGGTCATATGTTTTTTAATGTGTGGTTTGATGTATTTATTCCATTTGTGTGCTTTCATGTCCACATGTGATCAAATGTGCAGGCTACACTCAAAATCATCAAACACCGAAGAACCCTGGTATTGGCTTTGTCAGCATCAAAGACAAACTTTAAACTAATTTGAAAGAAGATGTTAAAAACCCACATGCATCCGGGGCAAGGTTGCAAGGGGGGTGGAGCCTTCAGTCTGACCTCCAGCCTGTTACTGTGCACTGAGTGCTGTAAACCAAAAAGTAATAAATATATTCAGAATAAATCATCTGCAAGACAAAAAGACAGACGGGCACAGTAGAGCAGTGAAAACTTATTAAGGATGGAGCAGTGTGTAAAATATAGAATTTTAACAAGTTAATTATGTTACACATTTGCTCAATACTAAACGTCAGCAAATGTGTAACATAATTAACTTTTTAAAGGTCTTTAAGTACTAGCCTTAAAGCCACTCTTTCAACAACAATAAAACCTTCCATTTGCTTCTAGATGGACTGCCTATGTGACTTCACATCTTGAATCACTGTTCAGTTCTGTCTCATTGTGAACCAACAGCAATATATCAAGGGCAGATTCTTTAGGTACCTTCTGTTAATCACATGCAAAGCCAATTGTTCGGCCTCCTACCATTTCGTACAGTTATGTCTTATAACTGCTGTCCTGTTTTTTTTAAACCAAAAGGAATGAATAACATGCTAACTGCCACTGGCTAGACTATGTAAAGAGGGAAAAGTCAGATACATCATAGTGGTTGTATGATTTTGGAACTTTTTGCCATGGTTGTTCCACATAATACACTTTCCATAATTTCAGTTTGTTTTGTTCACATTCAAAATGCCATGCAGTGTAGAATATTTGTTTGTTTTTAGCCATCTGTTCCCACTTCAGCGTACTACAGCTGTGTAAAATTAATGTAGGCAATAAAAAGGCAAAATGGGATATGCACTGTTTACACAAGTCAGTCAGACTCAAAAACAAACAACCACAAAACACACCATTGTGTGTGTCTACTGTGTGCATGTTAACAACAAAAAAACTCATGATGAATGATGAAAGTCCATGAAGTCCATTTGAGAAGCAGACGAGAATCAAGGCTTAGAGGAGTTAGACACTTGTGTACTTGAGTTCTTGAGGAACAAATCTTTTCTTCTTCATTCTGCATGATGAACACACCGTTTTTGTTATCTCTGTGTTTGTATTTTTTCCTTGTTTGTCTTGCTGGTTTGAAATGGATAGGGCTCAGTTTAAAAAAGGTGATGTCACATATTGTCAACCAGAGTTTAGCAACATTTGAATCAAACGTGTGATGACAGTTGTTTTCTTTGTTTGCCAGCACTAGTCAAATCTCATCAAACCACACCCACACTGTCCTGATTCAGCAGATTAGTTTTTCAGTGTTGAACTTCAAACGTCAAAGATTTACTTTGATTGTTGATTACACATTTATTTATTCTAGAAAACTACTTAAGATTTGAAATGTTTTGGGGGGCTTTAAATAATGTGACAGAGGCCCAGATGCTGAATTTCTCTGTAAAATGATGCTATATAATTTACTTCTTATTCATTTCCTACAACGAAACAAAAGTGAAAATAAAAATAAATGAAAATAAGATATTAAAATAAAATTTTATATCACCCCATTAAAATTGAGCTATTTGACACTGCTACAGAGCCGTGTCCATACATGCACAATAAACTGCTTTATTATTAGTTTAATGAAAACCTGTTCAATCATAAATGAATTTGTAGCTAGGCTAAGTCTGACTTACATTCTCAAATAATTCATTACACCTTAATCAATCGATACACTTTTCAGATAGGTCCAAAATGTCACACTGGGCTGTTGCTGTTTACATCTTTAAAGATGTGTGCAAATAATGTGATAGCCATTTAAATCATGGAAAAAAGCAGTAGCACAAGTTATTTTGCACATTGCTGTTTAACACACTGTCTGCTGCTCTATTTTTGAAAACTGTTTCAGTGGGCATGCATTGTACACATGCTATACCATTATTTCTCTTCACTATTCTACTCCATATTCCCACTATTTGTGTGGAAGTTTGAAAATGGAAAGATTTGGGGGGTGTGGAGTTAGAAAGAAGTAAGCTTGCCAGACCTTTGTAGCCCGCTCCTCATCTCTGCTTGAGGGTTTGAGCTCGAGGCTACATTAGCCGCTAATAGCATAACACACCAGAATCTCCAACAGAACGGTTGGCAGTCAAGCTGAATTGTGGGTAATGAAGACGCCAGGTTTTGACAATGAAGAAAAAGGCATGTGGTTCTGCTTTATCAAACACTAAGTCCTATTTTATGGTTTATATTCCTCATCTAATCCCTCTCTCTCTGTGTGTCACAGGATCCACAAGTTCATCAATGTCAGACCACTGGCTAATCCGCCTAACAGGGGACAGTAAGAGAGGCAGTCTGGTCTCTCGATCCTCCACCACCTGCCCATCTTCCATACCTGGCTCGCCTGAGTCTCCAGTCTTCCTTGATAATGGTTCTAAAGAGGAAAGAGGTAAGGGGCCCCACCCAGGATGTTCCCTAATCAGTTTAGTAGCTTAATAATTGTTTGCATTTAAATGTAAAAACTAAAACATTTTCCTCTCTACATAATTGTTAGGGGGTTTTGAGAACAGGCCATTTATCAGAGGTCTTCAGGGACGCAGCGTGAGCATGAGAGCCCCCAGCAAGACCAAGGACACCCTGAGCAAAGTGCTTCCCCTCCGCTGGTCGTTTGGTTCAAAGGACAGACGGAAACCTGATCCAGTGTCTCCATCTGTCCAAGATCCTGCTCCTGTGGAGCTGGTGCAATATTTGGAATCTGGTCGGCGGCCCCGGTGCACTAAGGATCCAATAGTAACATTGATGAGCGAACCACGCAGCACAAAGGAAGCTGCCGAGGGCCGGGCTGCAACCAATGTCCGATCTTTCAGTGTTGGGAGCATAAGTTGTGTGGGTAAAGCAGGAGATGAGCTTCCGTGTGAGTCTCCACAGGTTCCGGAGGGCCAGAGGAGGCCATTAGATAAGACAGCCAGCTTAAGACGCAGTAAGGGGAGCCAAACGAGAGATGAGAGCTCCACAAATATCAGCAGTAGCTCCAGCAGTAACACCCTCACCAGGAGGAAGGATTCCAGGAAGCAGAGCTCCTCCAAAGCTTCCCAAGCATCTGAGACAAAAAGAAGTTCTAGTGCTGGAGTTCAGCCCAGCTACAGCACTCCCAGCCTTCATGATGGGACTCTGAGAAGGCAAAAAGGGGACAGGGCTGCTAGGGAACACCATCGTACATTTGAAGGAAATAAGACCAAGAAAGAAGAAGTACCGAAAGGTCAAGAGGGACTGCTCTCCTTCTTCAAAGGTAACTTCATGAAGAAAGATAAGGACTCAAGGAAGTCCAAGGAGGGGGGGTCAGGCAAAGCAGGAGGTGAGGAAGGAGGCAGAAGAAACCTTTCTAGGCTGTCACTGTCCAACGGAGCAGCAGGAGGAGGAACTGGGGTGGAAGGAGGCAAGTCTAACGGCTTGGGCCATATAGGTGATGACCTGGCAAACGGGAAGGTTGGACGAACGGCAGCTGACATCAAACGTTCCCAGAGCTCCTCCAACATTCCCACCAAAGCGGAGCAGAGCATGCGTAGGACAGCATCTTTGCATCGTAATGGGATGTCTACAGCACCAGCACCATCCCGCAGCCTGACAACAGACAAATCAGACAAGTCTTATGGCACCCTGCAGAGAACTCGTTACAGCACATCTTCGCTGGGACGCAAAAGGACAGTCCCCGAGTCCAGCTTCTGACACAGAGATATTTAACATATCCACGCACCCACAAAGCCTTTTATATGTTATAAAGTGAATGACATCCAATCTCTGAGATCAAAGCAATATATCTCAATTCACAGTGGTACACCTTTTTGTTGCCAGACAATGAAATGGCTTGAGTGGTTTGCACCATGGAATTGAGAAACACAGAGCAAATAAAGGTTCCTTTAATGCTGGGATATAAAGAGTGGAATGAGATGATGTGACCTGTCCATCAAGCGCATTATATTACTTAAAACAAGTGCCTGAGCAAGAATATGCAGTTTAGACCAATGAGTTTGTCTGTTGAGCACTGGAAGCACGAAAATCTTACACACATACATGCACATGCACATACAAGCATCATATCCACGTTTGTGTCTTATTACTGTAGTGTGAATTCATCACTTCATTTTAAAATCTTATGGTTGCTTTCTTACAATCATGACACACTGATTGTGTTCATTTATAAGAATGTAATGTGTCCACTTGATTAATGTTGGTGCTTTGGGGCTGCAGTTTTATTATTATTCATTTTAATCCTTTGTTTAATGTTTATTTAAGGCAGTGTTTTTTATAAAGCATTGATTTATCCCCATGTGACCCAGACTTCAGTTGTTGTTTATTTCAAGTCAAATCTTCAGTGGAAATACCATGACCTCTAACTGTAATAGCTCGCTGGGTAGAAGAAGTATTTTGTAGACTCACTGACCTGGTTCTCTTATTCATTATTTGGCAGAGACTATGAATCCCTACGAGGATCAGTAGTGCTTTATAGCTGAGCCTGACTAACCTCCCTGTGGCAGAAGGGAATTTTGAAAATACATTTGTCTGCTGTGAAGTGTAATATTCGTATGGTGGGGGGGGGGGGGGGGGGGGGGGGGGGGGGGGGGGGGGGGGGGGGGG
>JAVQJD010005485.1:0-18970 GCA_036023655.1 Nannoperca australis
AGCTTAATATATACGTATATATATATATATATATATATATATATATATACGTATATATTAAGCTATATATAAAACCAGACAGATTTCCAGCCGACCGGGTCGGCCAATCACAACCATTTATCTAACATGGGGCGGGCTTTATACAGAGCGCTACGTCACACGTGTTGTTGCTGTGATTGGTTGTAGGTCTATCCAGTTGCGTCCAGAGGCTATTTTTTCTACGCCCGTTGATATTGCCCCTTGCAAATCGAAAATGAACTGAGAGGTTCCAGATTAATTTGCATTAGCAAATTGGTATGATGATGTCAGGCTAGATTTAGACACTAAGGGCTCAGTTTTGACAGACAGACAGTGTGGGGCAGATCGCAACCAAGTGCGCCCTACCCAGTGCATCAGGGGCACTCTTTTGGTCATTTTGTGGCCAGCCTCAAATGGTGCACCTGTGTCACTCTACAGGGTGGGATTTGAAAAAAAAAATTATCACATTATTATACATATAGTTAGATATGACTGTTTCCTGTGATCCTGGTAATGATCCACACATACATGATTTCAAACTGAGACTCTTTTGTTTCTGGGAACACAATCTCTATCACATCGTGCTCCTCACAGCCACATGTCTACCTGTATTGTAATGCAAAATGCACCTGGCGACACTTTGCCAAGACTCGTAAAACAACGAGAGTATGGCGGTGGTCTGTGTGTGTGTGTGTGTTGTGTGTATACATACACTGTATACTTTGGCTCATTTGTTGAGGCCCGGCCTTGAGCCTTAGCCTTGGTGCTGTAGCTCTGGTGCTGGAGCCTGCTAATCAATAGCAAATCAGCCCACTGGGGAGAGGACAGAACAAGAATAGAAAAGGACAACAAAGGCGTGCCCTGCTCTCTCCATTTCACCCAGCTGCATCCTTCTCCTCTCACCTTGCTCCATCGACCCCTGGCCCCCGCACATGCTCAATGTCAACGTGTAAACACAAAGCTACTTGCTATTCTCCGTCTCTTGACTGTGCGAGTGTGTTTGCAGTCCGCTGCCCTTCAACCATTCATTACCAACATGAACCGGCCTGAATTTTTTACAAAATCACAATACAAGCTCATGCCACATTCTGCTTTTCAGATCTCACAATGTGACAAACTGAAGCGGGAAGAGCAATTGTTTACTCCAAGTGTATGTCCTATTTTCAACTCTGCATTTAGCAGATTGAATACATTTGAGGGGCTGTTAACAATAATCCTTGTTAACATAACTCCTAGTACTGTTGTGTGAATGGTGGTGTGGTGTGGTGAAAAGTGGTGTGATGTGGTAGCAAAGACATCATTTGATTTCAATGAATGTAACAGGTCTTTAGCATAATATATACTCCAGGAGAAAAGATAGGGTAAGGGAATGCACAATGATGTGAATGAAATGTAAATAAAGACAAGGTAATAATGATGCTTAACTACAACAAGCCTGCAGTATAACACTGTGCAAAAGGCTGAATGATAGAGAACAGCACGTTTACACAGCAAGGAGAGCAGCAGTCACGTAGCTGTAGGCCTGACCTGTGCTGAATGAATGGGGTATGACAAATGTTTAGGGTTTAACAAAAGGAGAACAGAGGTCCACACCCAGGTTAATCACAAAATGTTTAATGTAATCATATAACATCAGTTCAAAATGATATGAATTCATGATAAGGAGTGTAGCACCCAATAATGTCATGACTTCCTGAAAATGATTGTAATCATTTCCTCAAATTTGCACTTGATGGAAAAATGTAATGAAACCCAATAATATAATAACATGTCATGACCTAAGTTAAAGGAGTGGTTCTCAAACTTTTTTGGTCAGGCCCCCTAAAACTAGAAAATTCGTGATTGGATGGTGATATTTAATCTAAGATCCACTCTGGTCTAATGGACCTTGCACAACGATCAGCATGGGTATGAGCAGGTTCATTTCCCATTGATGGGGAGTTTTGTTTAATTTGCCGTGTGTTGTAAATTTCAAATTCTACAAAACATTTCCAAACATGAGCTCTGTGTCATATGTTAATGTTTTCAGTAGGCTAACATGAATCAGTATAATATATTTTGTATTCTTGCACACTTTACATTTCCAAGAAAGAAAGCATAGTTTTCTACACTATGACACCATCAGTTAAACAACTGAATGACCCACCTGAAAAGTATTACATTATTGGTAAAAATGTTATCATAAGATCCGTCAGGACTTGTTATTACATTATTGGGTTTAATTGCATTTTCGATAAGGTTAAGTGCAAATTATTTGACATTTTTAGGAAATGATTAGATTATTGGGTGCTACAAGGAGGCATACTTTTAAAGCAAGGCTTTAAAACAAAACTTTTTTTCTCTTACAAATAAAAAATGAATAAACACTAAAATGCCGTTTGCCCAGTTCACTCGACTCAGTATGCTGTCTTACTTGTGGCCAAAAGTTAAGTATGCTAGCTTTAAATGACTACAATTGTAAAAATCCACTCTAAAAAGTTTGAAATTAATTGAATCAGTAGGAATCACATTCATGACTATATGTAGTCATCCACAATACTTCTGCTCATCACTCCTATTTTAAGTATATGGAAGAGCGCACCTGCTTTATTTTAAATATTTTCTGAATGTGTTGACTATGGTATAAGCATATGAGGAAAATGATGTCTTCAATTCAAAAAATGTTCTTGCTTCATGTTTAATTTAGAATGTCTTTGTCATTTCAACCATATAAAGAACTGAATGAAAGATTCTCATGACCAGAGCACAAAACAGTGTACATCAAAACATCAAGACAAAACATAAAACCATCTCAAAAGGTGGCAATAAAGGTGGGCTTGGTCATGAGCAACATTTTTAAAAGCATTTAGTGGTGATGTAGATTGGTAATGTGCTTTTCCTACTTTCTAGACAGCCATGGTTTACCTTCACTGAAGAGGTAGAAAATGCATTCCCATTTGTTTCTCTGGTTAGTAGTTAGCAAGATATCATCAAAAATCATCAGTGACATTTGGTGGTATCATCAATTACCGCAAAAAACAGTGCGTTCTACGATTGTCTATCACTGTTTGCATTTTGATTTAAATCCTGATGCAGATATTACATTTTCACATGTGCTATCAGTGAATGTGTATTCTTTATTGTTCTTAAAGTCACTTTAGTAATGCCGTCAAAAGAGCAGACTCATTTGAAAAGTCTACTGTTATGTGCTATGAGAAGCTCTGAAAATCTGACATATACAATTTGGCTGCTGAAGGAGGTGGTGGAGGAGCATATAACAGCTGTGTCCCAATTCAGGGGTTGCAGCATTCGAAGTGCGCATTTGAAGACCGATTACGTCACAGCGTCGCGACAAGGCTGTCCCGATTCAAAGGTAGTTCGAAGGGTACTTCGAATGCGGTCTACAAATGTGTCGTTCTTTTCCCATCAAATGAACGATGCATCAGATGTATCCTTCGCAGCCTAGGCTATCCCACAATTCATTGCGCGCCAGTGACAAATTACTTTTTTTGGGAAGAAATGGCGGACTCAGCGACCAAAGAGTACACTTTTATTTATACATTTTATATTATATATATTTATTATATATAGTATTATAATGTAAGTTTTGTTTAGAATCACTTCAGTAGCTAATGAAATATTTTCAAAGTGAAGTTACTAGCAAACGTGAACATTATTGTTGGGTGAAAGCACACAGCTTAATTCAGCTTAATCCATTTATTTTGCCCGGCCATGGTCCCTCAGCCGGAGATATATCACACGCCGACGCCTGCGGTGAAATGTCTCCATCTCCTCCAGTAAAACATGAAACAACAAAACGTACTTCGAACGCTGCAGCCCCTGAATTGGGACACGGCTTCTGTGTGTCCTGTCTGCCTCTACGCTCTCACCTGAGTAGTGAAGGCGAAACAAAAGAAAATGTTTAAGAAGGTATGGATCTGGATGACTGGGTGCCTTGTTTCACTTTGCAGATAATATTAAACACTAGTGTGTCTTGTTTTCTTTCTGCAGACTGGAGAGAAGTCTGGACAGGTGGAAAAGTCCAAGAAGAATGCGAGGCAAAGACAGAATGACTTTAAAGTAAAGCTTTGTTGTGACTGTTTACAGAAAGTCCTACTCACCACAGTGTTTTTTTTATAAATGCCACCTAAACCTGGTGTTTTGTACGTGTGCTGTGTGTTTCGTAGAAAATGATCGAGGAGATGACCCATCGGCTGGTGAAGCTCGTCCGCGGGGCTCTCCTCCCCACCACCCTGACACAGGCGGAGCTGAGTCTGTACGGAGGCTGGGAGAACAAGACGGAGCTCACCGGAGCCTGGCTTACACAAATCATACACACCGTCAGGTGCTCACTCTCCTTGTTTGAATATGTGTCTCTGTGATTACGTGCAGTTCGGTGCAGGGATTTTGAACTTCACGCCTGCCGTACCATGTAACGGCTTCCCTCTCGCTCTCTCTTTCTCTGTTGCCTCTCTTGTCTCTCGTCCAGGGGTTGCCATGAGGCTCTGTCTGCTCTGGAGATCCCGAATGATTTGCTGCAGGTGATCCAGGATCTGCTGCTGGAGCTGAGAGTCCACTGCCTCTTGGTGACTCTGCTGCACAATACAGAAGGTGAGGGTCGACTCGCGGAGCAGGAACAGTAACGGGAGGAAGATTATTGGGGGATGTTCATTGGAAATTAAGATTTTCTAAAGATTAGTTTCTACAAACTTTTATCTCCCCAGTCACGTTGTTATTTTCAAAATGCAAATAAGCTGCTGATTGTGCACCAAATTCACCTTAGTTGATAAAACATACTTAAACTCTTACTTTTTAAATATATATTTTCATTTTAATTATTAAAAAGAAAACGAGCTGTGTCCAAATTCTGAACTACATATTAATTCTAAGCAGATTTGGATTGCATGTGTTTGCACTGGACACAGGACTTGAGCGTGCTCCAGGAAGCTCTTAGAAAGTATGAATATTAAATCTTTAGAAACGCGTAACTTTCTCCTTTTTAAGTATAATTGTCTGAAGTTGCAGTTTGATTGGCATCCGTTGGTGCACGTATTGTTTCATTTCCTGTTAGCAGAGAACGTTAAGTTGCTTTGCTTTCTTGTGTGCTAACTCAGAACGGTACATGATAACAATTACTGTACTGTGGTATATAGCAGAGGTGTGGACTCCAGTCACATGACTTGGACTGGACTCACACTTTGATGACTATTTTCGACTTGACAAAATCAAAGAGGACTTGCAACCCAGTGACTCGAAACTTCACATGGACTTGAAAATACTTGATCCCCCCCACCCCCGTTGTGGTTAACAGGTCTATATGCTGTACGTTTTTAGGATTAAGTTCGGATGCACTTGTTTTAACAAATGAATTCACATTTTTAAAAGCATTCCTGATGTTTTTTAATTGAACATATTTTTACGATGTTGTTACAATTGTGTTACTTTTGGTGAACAGCAAATAATGACTTGTTTAGGACTCAAAGTTTAAGACTTGTGACTTGAAAACCAATGACTTCTGGTATATAAGTTCGTACTATAGACAAGTAATATGTCGTATTGATTTGGGACACAGCAGCTGAACTTAAAAAAAACATTGTTTTTCCAACGCAGACACCAGACCAGCGAGTATTTGGCGGTCACTGTCCTCAACTGTCACCTTTACCTTGTACAACTTCCAGGGTAGTAGTGGAGAAAGTGTTACGAGACTAAAACCAGACATACTTGGTTTCACTTGTGGTTGTGCATGGTCATTTTGAGAAGAGTGACTGGTTTTCACTTAACTTTCCGCCGCATTCACATCAAATTGTGGTCTCGACAGAAGGAGTTTGATTTTATATCATGCTGTGGTTTTGCCTGAGAAACGCTTAATTCTGTTTATATTTTCATTTGTAATGAAAGTGACCACACTTCATAAATAGATTCTCTCTGTCACTTCAGTAAACTGTCGAGAGGTTTCATTTAATCACCCTTTCGATTCATATTTGTGCTTTTTACACATTTAGATGTGAAGAGGCTTGCTGAGAAGGAGGACTGGGTTGTAGATAATGAGGGAATCACCAGCTTGGTAAGGACGTGTTATTGCATCAAGCAGTACATCATATCGTTATGAGAGATGAGAGACATGCATACTCTCATACATACTCTCATTGTGCGTTTCTTTCAGTGTGTTGCACTTTAAACCGTCACTTTTCAGTTGCAAGACCTTTTTCTGTTCAAACACAAGAAAGAAAGTGTTATTTTCCAACATCTGTATCTTCTGTATAGTAGAGCATCCCCTCTGATTATTAAAGCAACAGTTTGCAACTGTTTTACCTTAAAACTAAGACAGCTTCAAAATAACTCTTGAGGACCTGCTATGATGCAGTTATCGGTTCAATTCAGGAGCCGGTTTTTGTAATCTGTGTTCTCTTCCTGTGTTTTTTTTTGTTTTGTTATTTTGCAGCCATCACAGTTTGAACAGTGCGTGGTCCAGATGCTGCAGTCACTCAAAGAGCCCCTGGAGATCAAACCAGGAGAAATCAATGTGAGATAACCACCTGCAATCATCAATGCAGTGATCATAAACACCACTTTATCCTCCTCAGTTAACTTGTTGATTGCACACATTCTCGTTTGAGACGCAACATGTCATGATAAATAAAAACGCAGAAAACAAAGAAACACCACAACCTCTGAACTTAATTCAGAGAGTTTTCTGATGTTGTGTCACTGTTTTCTCTTCAGGTGCTGCAGCTGGACCAGGTCCAGGACCAGGCCACAGAGCTCAGTGTGAACATCATGAAGGTAAGATGAGGTGACATTATGGAACAAAACATAAAAGCAGAATTTAGTTTATATGTAATTCTGAAAAGCTGGACATCCGAAACCTATTTAACCCACGATTTTAGCTCTTAATCCTCCATGTAAAGGACCTTTTACACTGCGGGATCTGTCCAAGAGTAAAGGATGTGGACATGCAGCATAAACGTTTAACGTCGATGACGTGACCGCGTTCATGCAAAGTCTTGAAACTTTGTAAAAAGCTTAATTTTAACTGTTTATGCTTTCAAGGTTGGGAATGTGCTTAATTCAAACATACTCCTTGAAAAGGTCTTGATTTTCAACATGAGGTGGTGCTTCATCATCAACAGTCACTCACAAACCAAAAGTCTTTTAATATTTGAAATGAAACCCTCCCGTTGTCATATTGGTTTGTTGTCTCCTGGTGTTTATAGTAACAGTTCAGATGTGATGATAAAGAGTCTGGAAACGTTTGAACCGATGAACCCTGTATTTACATACAGATTGCCACCAAGGTTTCATTTGCACCAACTCACAAGTGTGAAATGCAGTGAACTTGCAAAGCTGTTGTTTCCGCGGTGAATAGGCACCAGAGGACTGATGTTATAATACAAACACTGTCCACAGAAGCACTTTATCACCTCGTGTTAGCTGTCAAATCTAAATCTGTCCTCGACTGTAGCGTAAGATATGAGGGTGGCACCTCAGCAGTGTGATTTTCACACCATGCCTGACAAGTGTGTCCATGTGTTCAACTCAGGTTTTCATTAACTGCTTGGAGCAGCTGAGCACTAAAACAGATGAAGACATTAATGCATCTCAGTAAGTTCTTGTATATTCTTTTATTTTTTATATCTTGTATTAAAGTGAGCTCCTCTCTGAAGAGGTGTTTAAATCTGTCCTGTGTGTGCAGCAACATTTCAGTGGACCTGTCCTCTCCAGATCGGTATGGTGGCGTTCAAGAGGGCTTCAGTCCAACATCTGTAAGTGTGTGAAGATGGTTTTTTATTATTTATTATTTCCTATAAACTGGTTGGGGTTGATACACCTGACATCCCACATCTGGCGTCACCAGAACGTGGGCTCTCTCTCCTTTTACTCAATCAGACAAACGCGTGTCCCACTCATTCAAACCACTAAATGTTATCAGGCTGTTTCCTGGTTGTGGACAAGAAGCAGCTACGTCCTCATTTCCTGTAACTTGTTTGAGATGTTAGTGAAGGGGGGTAAAGCGCAGGGGAGGAGGAGGACAAGAAGGAGGAGGAAGAGCAGGGCGTAGACGGCTTCTGGTAAAGGGAAATGGAGCAAGGTGCAGACGGGGTTTCCCCAGACCAAATATGTGTAGCAGGGGTTAGGCAGCCAGACACGACTGAGTGCAGCTGACCAGAGTCAAGACTGCGTTATGTAAGCGCTGCAGCTCAGGTTGGCAAGCTGGAAACCAGTGCGTACGAAGGAGCACGGTATACCTGGCTGTCGTTACGAGACAGATATCCGTCCACATCAGCACCCTGAAGTCTCGTGTCTTGTCTGCTGTCGTGTGTACAGTGTGAAAAACACGTGACTCGCTCCGGTCACTGTTTGTGCGCTCACGTTTGTTCATCTCTGTGTGTTTGTGTCTCTTGTAGAAGACGTTTTAGGCAAATGAGGACACACAAAGGAGAGGCAGGACATTTTAGAAGATTAGGAATCACCCTGGAAAGTGGGACATTATCACACAGGACATCTTAGGAGTTTGGAAAGTGAGAACATTTTGAGAACTGAAGGCCTTTTAGCAAAGAGAGGAGATTTTAGGTAGTGAAAACATTTTTAAAAGTGAGTTTGAGGAAGTGAGGACATGAGGACATTTTTAGAACGAGGACATTTCTTGGAAAGTGAAGACAGGGAAGAAACGGGGGGACATGTAGAGGACTGGACAGGTTTGGAGAGTTACATATATTGAAAAAGTGAGGATGAGAAGTGAAGATATTTCTGAAATGTCAGAACATTTTAGTGTGAGGATGTTTTTGAAAAGTGGGGGTGATTTTGGACATGAGGAAATCATAAGGAGCAGAGAGGTTTTTCCAAGAGACAACGGTTTAGTTTAGTGAGAACATTTTAGGAAAGCGATGACGACAATGGAGGACAAGTTTTGGAAATTGGGGTCATTTTGGAAAGTGGTGTGATTTAGTTAAGGGAGCATGTTTAGAAATTGAGGATATTTTAGGAAAGTCTATAAGGGTTACGGTTAGACTTAAGTTAAAGTTGTGGTCAAAGGCTAGATAATGCATCATGTCTCAGAGGGTCCTCACAAGTATAAAAGTATATTGTGTTTTTGTGTGAATAGGAGCAGCGTCTGCTGATCATCCTCAGTAACTGCCAGTACCTGGAGAGACGCACCTTCCTGAATCTGGCCAATCACTTTGAGAAGAACGGCTTCATGGGGACGGAGAAGATCACGCGGGTCAGTGTAGCTCTCCGTTAACGGCGGCTGTGCTTCAAAGTAACTGTGAGGACTTGAGATGAAGGAAGGGGCACTAAGCTCTGTCATACTGTTGGTGAGAAAAACCAAGCTGATGAGAGATGCTGAAGGTCCCTCGCACTCTTCTGAGCAGAGTTATGACTCTTTTCTTAAAAAAAAGAAAGAAAGTAAAGGTCATTGTCTTGGAAGCTCAGTTTTCACTGTTCACAGACATGCACACTCACACAATGACTAATGGCTGAATCACAAAGCAAAGAATTGTTCGGTTGCTTTTCCTGTAAAAACATCAACATTTTCTGTGAAAGATCGATTTAGACTAACTTATCTTATCTTCTGAATATTTAGTCAGCAAGACATGTGTGACAGTTAGTCTAGATTTTAATCTTTTGAATATTAACACATCTGTTAACAGATCTTTGAATAATAAGAAATCCCCCGTAATGCATCTACAACACAGCTGTAGCATGAAACGACTGAATAAAGTCAGATTCTCCACACGTCACCTGAAGCAGCACTACAGCACATAAACGTTACAAACTCAATATTATCATTGATGTATCACATGACTTTCATTGGAAACATAGAGCCATGATGTTACATTTGAGGACTTTCTGATGAAATGCATACGAGTGGGAAACGGTTCATTACATTCACTGAACATCATTAAGTGGTTTTTCGCTTAATTGATGTCAATCAACAAAAATTAACCATTTAAGTTGTTTAAACAAAACATTTTCAGCTTCTGAAATATTCACTTTTGTATCATAGTAAAAGGATATGTTTGGGATTTGGACTGTTTGAGTCTGTGGCTCGGGGGGGTGAGAGTTAACCCTCCATTAATGGTGGTTTGAGCGCCGGCTCCTCGTGTCTGCACACTTACAACAAATCAGTGCAACAAAAGCTTTACGTGCAGGTGTTTGTTCTTAGGAAAGGAAATGGCAGCTTGCTTAGACTCAGAAGGGACTTTTTGTCTCCAATGTGACCTTCCAGGTGAGTGTGGACGCTGTTCGAGAGCTGGACAGAAAACTGTTTGAGGCCTACATCGAGAGACGCGCCGACCCGATTGCAGGCTCTCTGGAGCCCGGCATCTACGCCGGATACTTTGACTGGAGAGACTGCCAAACCCCCACAGGTACCGCACAGCACGGCCTCAGTGGAGAGGTAGCCATGATAGAAACTGGGATATACGGGGGGGGATCACCCACTGCAACCACTACCAGACCCCCGGTTACATCAAACATTAGCCCCTGACAGCCGTGTAGGGCTGATCCGTGTTGTTGTGGTTCTCGTGTCATGTGTAAAGTTCTGCTCTTTAAAACTTTACTGTAAGCACCACGGAGATCGTCCTGTAGGTCCCCCTAAAAGAGTCATGGCCTTTGTGTTTGGCCGTGGGTGTGCAGCTGTGTGTGTGTGTGTGTGTGTGTGTGTGTGTATATGTGTGTATGTGAGTGTGTTGATGAGCTGAAGTCTCACAGATGTTCTCCAAATCCAAACACCAGGTGAAACTTAAATGCGTATATGTGGTTTACCTTTGCACAGGATGTGAAGCAAGGTGTTGGAGTGTGTGTGTGTGAATTAGTTCATTACAGGGTGTTTAACAGGCAGCGCTGATGGAAAGCTGGGCCTTGCTCGGGGCCGCTCCTGCCGGGGCGAGTTGGTGTGTTTGACGCTGCATGTGAAAGAGGAACATTTTGGACCTAAACCACAGGTCTAGGATATGATACTTTCACTTGTTGCACTTCTTTTGTGTGGGACTGATGTTGGTGTGTGGGTGCTGCAAAGCATTAAAAATCCAGTTTCAGTACTTGTCAGTGTGTTGTTGCCTCTGGTTGTTTCACTGTTAGGAGTTTATTCAATGTTTGGCTTTAAACTTGCAGGCGACGCATTAACGATACTCTCATTCTGTCCTCACACAACATCTTGCATAGCCACACTTCCTGCTTCCTGCTCCATCCATTTGCATTGTTCTTCTCCCTGAATCACAACTCCAACAATCTCCTGAATCAGGATTAATCAAACGTGGCACTTTTTGGTCATGAGCTTCTATTTCTTCCAGGTATCCTGTGAAGTGTTTTCGTACGTCTTTTAGAAAATGATCTAAAAGGCTCCACGAAAATCCTTTCGCCAAACAAGCAAAAAGGACGTGCGTGAGAACAGAAGTTAACGGCTTAAGAAGAAGCACCTTCGCCACTGTCCTATAGTGTGCTACTCCTAAAATGTCCTAAAAAGACGTGAGTTAGCATGTTAGCATGTTAGCTCTTCCTGTTCCCTCGTCTGGAAGGCAGTGGGTTCCTTGAATGGGTTTTTGGTTCCATGCTCTGTGGTTAACACAAGCTTAAGAGATTTTCACGTCAGTAAAAACCCGACTGGTGAGTTTTGAAGCTTTTACACGTCTTTAAAAAAGGCTACAGAGGTGTTCTGGGCCGTTGTCGTCCTCCTTCACAGCCTCGTTGGGTTTCTACTGCAAACTAAGTAAGAAGAGGTCAGCGCTGGAAGCTCAGTGGCGGAGACTGAAGTTATGTGGCCGCGCTGTAGCTGTGTGTGTGTGTGTATGTGTGTGTGCGTGTGTGCGTGCGTTTCCGTGCAGCTCTCTCAGCGTCTCACCATCTTGTCTTCTTCTCCCTCAGGTGTGAGGAACTACCTGAAGGAAGCTCTGGTCAACATCATCACAGTTCACGCTGAGGTACAAACAACCTGCACACACGTCTTACACACACCTTCTCTGGTTCTTTGGACTTCATCACACCCTGCAAATACCCCTTGTTTGTTTTTGTTTTTGTCTCCTCCTTCCGTCACCAACCGTCTCTGTCTCAGGTCTTCACAGTGTCCAAGGACCTGGTACCTCGGGTTTTGTCTAAAATTGTTGAGTCAGTCGCGGACGAGATGTGTCGTCTAATGCAGTGTGTGTCCTCCTTCAGCAAGAATGGAGCCCTGCAGGTAAACAGGGTGACACACACACACACACACACACACACACACACACACACGTATCAAGCAGTTTATCAGTCTTAGTAAGACCCTGACTCATAAGTCCACCCACACTTGTCGGGGATTTACCTGTCATTTCTGATAATGCCATATTTCAGTTCAGGCTACCAACTGCTGACAGTTGAGGTTTATTTGATGTAATCTAATCTGTGCTGTTGCCCTTCTTTTCTTTTTTTTTATATATATTAACCACAATCTCCTCCCCGCCCTGCATCGTGCTCAGGCTCGACTTGAACTCTGTTCTCTGACAGACGCCATAGCTGCTTTCCTAAACGCTGAAAGCAAGTAAGTGTGCCCCACACACACACACACACACACACACACACACAGTGGCACAGACAGGAACTCGCATGTGTTCCCGGTGATTTATGGTAGCGAATGTCACAAACATAAATCTTAGCAGTAGCACATCCCTCACTACAATCCCTATTTATGTTTTCTTGGTGGGTTATGGAAAGGAAGTGAAAGTTATCTGGTTCTGCTGTGTGCACGCACAGTGTGTGTGTGTGTGTGTGTGTGTGTGTGTTCGCATGTGCATACCTGGACACACACACGATGTATTTCCTGGTTTCCAGTGATAATAAACGTGTTTTAACTGAGCGTCTGGTTTCCAGTGCAAACTTCAAACTGGCTTTGGACGGCCTTCCTCAGCTGCAGAGCGGAGCTGATAAGAAGTGAGTCTCCTGCGGCTGCGTGTTGTTAATAAAAGTCATTGTGTGTTTGCTTCATGCTTTAAAGGTTTGTTTTTGTCTCCTCCGCCAGGTTATTGGAGGAGCTGTTGAACAAGTTTAAAAGCAGCATGCAGCTCCAGCTCACCTGCTTCCAGCCCTCCTGCGTCCAGCCTTTAAAGAGATAAACTTTCATTCAATTGCATTCTTCTTTGTTTCTGTGTGCAATCAGCTAAAGAACTTTATCTCTTATCTTTTCAATGTCACTTTCAATTTCTGCATCACTGGTTTGGACACAAATGTCTGTTCATCTAATCTCAAAGACACTAAATGAGTTGATTTCATTGTTACTGTGCAGGACAGTCCCAGTCATGCTGGTTATGCTAATCACATGCGGCTCACTGGCTTGTTGCAAGACAGTTGTGGGTCCTCAGCGGGACGACGAGTCTCTGCTCAGACTGAGATGTGTCCCGATCACTTGGAGGTTTAAAGGTGCCGTCCGTGCTTTGTACTGTGCCATCTCTGCTGCTTAATAAAGTGAGAAAGTCACACAGGCATATGATTTCATGCCAAGGTTGCAGACATGTTAGACAACGTAATGGGGGATCTGGACAGAATCTGCAGCATCAGCAGTAATCATCCATCGTCCTCACTGGACAGTGCACGAGTGAACCCAAAGTGTTGAATCTTTCCATTATTCACAGCAGTGAAGTCCTTCTAAAGGGCTGATTTTGCTTTTACGTGTACCCATTCAAGAGTTATGAGTCAGAATATGAAGCGCTTGTTGTTTGGCCCCTGGCCTAAAATTTCCCCAAGCTTTTCTAAAAATCTGTTTAGTAGTGAGTCGTCAATATCCTGCTACCCAACTGACAAACACATGAAACAGAGAACATCATCTTTTTGGTGGAGCTGCATAACAAAGTGATTTCTTACTGATGCTTGTTAGTAACAGCATATCTTGTATTAACCAGCCTAAAATCCATCAAATGCATCCTGGAATGAGCCTTTATGTGAAAGAAATGTTCCACAGTAACTCCACAGTAAATTTAAACAATGCAGTTGTATTTTGTGGCGTCGTATTGTGACTTTTTCTTAAAAAATACTTAAATATCTGTGCACTGTCAAAGGTGCAGAAACACTGATACCGACCCGAGTAAACTACATAACGTATAAGAAATGCACCTTTCATGTCACTGCAGAGGGACTGGACATCAACATGTCCTGGTTCCAACCCTGTGAAACATCTGCCCTCTAAAACTGTCTGCAGATCAGTGTCGCACTGCGTTAGTGCTTATTTGCAGACGGGTGGGTCCGTGGGCTTCAGCCATTCATCTCTGGAGCTGCAGCTCACCAGTTCACTCGCTGTCTGGCCGGTTTTCAGGGCGGAGACGTGAGCGCAGGGCGTGTGCAGGGTGGGGGACGCGGCAGGCCGTTATTCAGCGCAGACTAACAGAAGAGGCTGCCATTGGATCCCAGAGGAAGTGTGATTCCGGTCGTGGTTGTGGGGAAACACGCCCACAGCTCACATGAGAAAGTCTGACGAGCCGTGAGGTTCTCTGAGGACACGCTGTTGAGTTGTAGAAGGAGTTGACCCATTCAGTCTCAGCTTGTGAATGTAGGAGCTACACCCACACCTGCACCTACGGTTCAGTCGTCTTTCGGCAACCACTTTCTGTTGTCTGCAGCTCGTGCACCTCAGAGCTGCTCTGCTCTGCACTGGTTTCCCATCTGCGTTTAGGGGAAAGCCATGCAGGGCAGGCGGGAGTTGTTTTGATTGTCTGCGTTCTAAACTTAGCTCTCGGCCCATTCACAAAATAAGTTCAAAGCCCCAAAGCCTTTGTGAGCTCTGTTTACAGTAACAGAGGTGAGGAGGGGGAGTTTTCTACCTCTTTGGTTCTTTTTATTCGCCAGTACTCTGTTCCATTCAGGACAGAAGATGACAAAACCTGCAAAACACATTTACACTTTGATGTGACTTTGTTTTTTTTGTTTAATTGAGTGGGTTTTCACACGGGTGGAGAAGTTTGACACCAGAGGAAATGTGAGCTCACCTTGTTTTTGTTTTACTCAATATTTAGCACTTCTAAGCACCATATAGACGTTTAATGAATGGTTTATAACGCAGCTGATAAAGACACTAAGTGTTTATTAATGCTGTTTTCACTATATTGTCATTATCTGTTGTTAACCTGTTATCCTCATTGTACAGTTGCCCCTAAGAAACTTAAAAAACTACATTATAGTTAGATTTTAACCGTTTATACTGCTTAGAATTACTTTTAATACACTAGTGTCATCATTTTGATAGCGTTACCTGTTAAAATGAAACTATTATTGATCAATTCTGATTGGATAAAGTCAAAATGTGACTTTCTGTGCATTTCTTATACTTTCAGAAACGACCAAAGAGAGATGATTTCTTTTGTAATGTAAAAACATGTTTTCACCTGAGGCAGCAGGTGACGTTCAGGAATACGCAAGACTTTCATCATGTTTTCTACATTTGAGTTCAAAGTTTCACCAAAGGTCAGCACAGTTACTGATCGAGTGACATTCATCAAAGTAACCTTTAAAGTCCACATGTGCTCCAGTAAATTTAAAATGTTAGATATCTGTATACCAATTATTATTTACATTTAAAGGGTAAGATTGGAGATATTCTATATTTTTCTTATTGTCTACAAACTCAATGAAAAGATCAAAACCGACTATCAGTTCTGGGGAGCTCCTCGCAGAACTACGTACCTTCAAGGGCCTTTTCTGTTTGTTGAAGCCGGCCAGCGGTTGGTGAAGTGACATCATCACAGTGTCAGACACACACACACACACACACCCATCTGTCACATATACGCTGAGAAAGCCCTGGACCTCCCTGTCGCTCCGCTGATTCGTGTTTTGGTCCAAGATGGTGGCTGCATTGTCTCGTGTGTCTGGCCCACAGACTGTATGTATAAAGATGGACAAGAAGAAGAAGAACCCACTTTATTGCAGACATGCAACACCCAACACATGCAGATCACACACATGCAGCTGCGTCCCACGCTGAATTTATCCTCTGCATTTATCCCATCCGTGCAATCCTTCCTCCTGAGGACAGCCTGGAGCAGTGGTCGTCCTTTTTGATACGGCGCCCGGGGACCAAGTCCAAGTCCAAGTGCTCATGCCCTGTCTTGGTCAAGGACAGGGCATTCAAATGAGCAATCTTCTGCATGGTTTTTGTATTGGGGTTATATATGTATCATATGAAGGACCCCCTAGTGAGCATGGGGAGAACATGCAAACTCCACACAGAAAGGCCTGGAATCGAACCCACGACCTTCTTGCTTCGTACACCTATTCAGTAAATCCTCTGACGAGTTTTGAATAAAATTTCCCACCAAAGCCATTTCTACACAACAAAGGTGCACAAAAAATTACTTTTTTTCACTAACTACTCCCCCAAACTTATCTAATCTCAACCCTAGTCTTTATGCGGGTACTCACAGTGGGTATTTATGCACTGAAACCCACCAGAACCGATAAGACCACTGCTACCAGCAGCTTCACGTTTCTGTGGTTGCGCTCCCGAGACTACTGCTCTAACCACTTTCACCGCAACACTACACCTAAACCCAAACGGATCCCAAAAGAGAAACGTTTCTTCAGCCTAACAGAGAAGAAAATACATAATCATACTGCAACACCCCCAAAGTTGACAAACTATGGATCTCCCCCAATAATTTTCACATTTCACACACAGCAACAGATATCAAAACCGTGCCTATAGTATACCAATTCCTACCATTAAAAGAAGCAGGATCTGATCAAACCACCTCTCCTTGACCAAGATCCCAGACGAGCCCCCATTTGTCACGACCTTTCAACAAAAATTTCAAATTAACATACATAATATATACATAGTCCTCCATTTTCAGAGGCTCAAATGTATTTGGACAATTGACTGACAAGCAGTTTCATGGCCAGGTGTGGCTTGTTCCTTATTTCATGACAAATTAGGCAGATAAAAGGTCTGGAGTTTATTCCAAATATTGAATTTGCATTTGAAAGCTCTTCATGGGAAGTCTCAATATGCGACCCAAGAGGTGTCGATGCATGTGAAGGAGGCCATCATTAGGCTGAAGAAACAAAACAACCTGTCAGACAGATAGCAGATACCTTAAGAATGTCCAAATCAACAATTTAGTACATTCTTAAAAAAGAATGCACTGATGAGCTCAGCAACATCAAAAGGCCTGGAAGACCACTAGTGGACAATGGCAGAATTCTGTCCTTGGTGAAGAAAAACCCTTCACAACATCTAGCAAAGTCAAGAACACTCTCGAGGAGGTAGGCGTATCATTGTCAAAGTCTAAAATAAAGTGAATGTAAATACAGATGGTTTACCACAAGGTGCAATCCACTGGTAACAGAAAGGCCAAATTAGACTTTGGCAGTCTGGCCAATTCTGGAACAAGGTTCTTTGGACATATGAAACCAAGATGAATTTCTACCAGAATGATGGGAAGAGAAGAGTATGGAGAAAGAAAAGGAACGGCTCATGATCCAAAGCATACCATGTCATCTGTCAAACATGGTGGAGGTAGTGTTATGACCTGGGAATGTATGGCTGCCAGTGGAACTGAGTCACTGGTGTATATTGATGATGTGACTGCTGATGGAAGTAGTAGGATGAAGTGTATAGGACTATACTGCTCAGATTCAGCCAAATGCTGCAAAACTGATAGTACGGAACTTCACCGTTCAGATAGATAATGACCAAAACATACTGTGAAAGCAACCCGAGAGCTTTTCAAGGCAAAGCAATGCAATGCAATATTCTTCAATGGCCGAGTCAGTCACCTGACCTCAACCTAACAAAGCATGTTTTTCACATACTAAAGATCAAACTGAAGGCAGAAAGACCCACAAACAAGCAGATTGTCAGAGATTTTTAACAAAGTATTAAAGTATCCTTATATTCATAATTATGTTAGTTTGTCCAATTACTTTTTAGCCTCTGAAAATTAAGGGACTATGCATAAAAAAGACTGTAAATCCTAAACAGTTAATGTGAAATTGTTGTTGAACCCCTTGAATGAAAGCTGAAAGGTTTGCAGAGGCAAAATTACAAAAAGTGTCTCACTTTTCAAATACTTATGGACCTAACTGTATGTAAACTTTTGACACCACTACATGGATGGAAAATGATCTTGGAAATTGTCTTATTTGTTTTAGGCAATTATCCCAGTGTCTCAAATTTAAAGTGATAACCATGAATTGTTATAAATTCTAAAGGGCAGCATAACACAACATTTTCATGAAATCATAAAGAAATCAATATTTGTCCTTACCCACTGGCTGGTAGCCCTGCCTCATAGGACCTCCAAATGGGTTGCGACTGCCAAAAGAGCCTCCATCAATGGACCCATACGACATTATGCCTGATGGTTGGTGGTGTGTCAGGTGTTTGAGCCTATGGAAGGAACAATAACCAGGAAAAACATTATTTATTTACCATTTTTATGCCAGTCTAAATATGAATGTACTCAAAATGCTTACAGTAAGTGAAGAAAGTGAACACAATTTGTATAATGTCTTTGTAGACGTAAGCCCTGTATAGATGGCATTAGTAGGGGAGTGCAAGTAATGGAGGTTTCACCAGAGCTCCTACAAAGCTAAAAACCTGCATTCTAAAGATGGAATTTGGGTGAAGCTTAAATTTCTAATTTGGTCAGAGCAACAGATTAATGATAGATTAAGGATAGTTTAAGGCGAAGCCACCCCGACTGATTCGCCGAATCAACTGTCAACAAAGTACATATGCTTCAAAAGGCTCTAACACATTCAAAAACCCTACGTTTCCAGCTCACAGACAAAGTAGTAGCAGCTAAAGAGCTAAATATCTTTCTCAGGAGTTGGTGGATATCATGTCATTGTTAAAAGGAGAGTAAATAATTAACTTACATGTATCAGGTGAACACAAACATGACTCCAATTGTTGCTCATAATATTGCTCAGTGTCTGCTGAATATGCTAGTATTTGTTTGCTAACGCGTTAGCACACCTTCACAGGTTTATAGCAGATGTGGGAGGGGGGGGG
>JAVQJD010005486.1:0-34385 GCA_036023655.1 Nannoperca australis
TGTGTAGTCCCTCCATCTCCCCTCTCTCTCTCTTTCTCTCTCTCTCTCTCTCTCTCTCTCTCTCTCTCTCTCTCTCTCTCTCTCTCTCTCTCCACACACACACACACACACACCACCGCACCATACTCTCACTCCCAAGGCACGACTCTGGTCACCGTGGATATTAATACACTGCTCTGCCACTGAGTGCGCTTAGCACAGGAGTGAAAATATCTGACAGGCACTATTTATAGACCCTGCAGGCGGACAGGCGGAATCCACGGCAACACGATCCAGCCTATTCTGGAGTCGTGTTCCACAGAAATCGCCTCTGTGGAAAGGAGCTGGAAAGCCCAGGGGCCCGGGAGCACAACTTGGCCATGGCGGGGAAAGAGTTTTTTTTTTATAGAACACCGGTGGCATCTGGTCATCTGTGGGGAATGCTGTTGTGGAGTGTACAGATGAAAGAGACCCACATGTGGCTGTTAAAGCAAAAACACAAGTAATGTAATATTCATGCAGGTGTGCACTTTTGTGTGTCACTCTCCTGCGCCTTTTCAGACACACACACACACACACACACACACACACACACACACACACAACCTCGGTCAGGGTGTTCAGTATGTATGTACATGTTTAAACAGTGATGGAATCTATGGAAGGTGTGTGTGTGTGTGTTCCTGTTCATGTTATGTGGTCATGCCTTTAATCAAGTCCACATTTAGATTTGAAGCTGACATGAATAAAAGATGAATCACCCACCAGCAGCATGAGAGTGTAATAGTAGAGTGTCAGAGGCGGCTCAGCTGGGTGGATTGACCTTCGTTTGGCTTAGGCATCCTGTGTCACCCGAAGAATTTGGATACAATCAGAGAGGCAGGGGTGGATGAATAATGAAAAGCAACATGGCTGCGTGTTGACCTCTGTCACCTGTTTGATTATGCAAACCCCAGACAGAGCCAAGACAAGAGGACAGTGGAGAGGTACATTACCTCCAAATCCTTCTCAGAGCTACAGTGCAGGACTGATGTAGCCTCATTCATCACCAGGAACATGTTAAATAGAGGTGCTCATGATGGGATGATGAATTTGATTAGGCTAATTGGGAATAGTTCCCTCTTAAAACACTTCAATCCTAATCACATGTGGCTGCAACGCAGTACATGCATGTTGTTGTGTTTCTGCAGCCTGCAGCTTTACAGCCTGGTGATAGTTTGTATTGTTCGATATGAACCGGAGGCTGAGGCCCTGTCACTGTTTACTAGAAATCCATCAGCGTGTGTCACCTGTAGCAGGAAGAAATACAACAGATAGCACAAATTACTTACAGGCAGTATCCTACTGATAGACAGTAATAAACAGTGTAACATCATGCTAATCTTCGCTTCCAGTAACCAACACAATAATGTACAAAATATATACAAATACACAAAAGCAATAACCAAGCTTACAGCTTCACAGAGCTGCTAGCATGGTGGTAGACTCTTTGTCTTTATACATTTGTTTTCTCTTTTTCTCCGGAGTTTATTTCTCTTTAAATATGATCCTCCTCTCCTCTCCTCTCTCAGTCATTCGTGTGACTTTTTCATGTCTCACTCCACCCTGCTGCTCCACCACCTCCTTCTCCTTTTGCTGCTGTAGCAGAACTGAACTTGATGGTCAGTGATTATGACACATCTCAGTTGCCCCCCTCCAGGGCAGCATCCTCCTCTTCTTCTGCACTCCACAATACAGTGTGTGTGTGCGTGTGTGTGTGTGTGTGTGTGTGTGTGTGTGTGTCACAGAGAGAGACAGACACAGAGTGGTAAACAGACGGGCTGGCAGACTGGTCATCTGCTTGTCTGCTTTCAGACTCACCAAATATTGCCTACACTGTGTACTTGCAAGTTTATATAAAAAAAGGGAGTTCGCCTCCTGTTATCTGAGAGTGTGTGCTGTGCCTGAGCATGTGGAGGGAGTCACATGTTTACCGCCGCGCTTTCCAAGCCTGTCTGCTCACCTGGTGGTTGCCATGGAAACAGCCAGACAGCGGCAGACTTTGCACCAGCCTCCTCAGAGGATTGTGAGAACAGAGATGAGGTTTAAGGGGCGAGGAATCTCTCCGGGTCTTTTAAAGAAGATTTAGGGGAAAACCTCCAAACTTAATGCTGTTGATTAACGCTGTTAATTCTACAGGAGTTGTGTATTTTTAGAAAGGTTTTAATAAGGACTCTTTGTTCTGTTTTGTTAAGCCATAAAGTTTTAAAACACCTTTTAACAATTTACGTTATATGTGTGTCCCAGAGTGCACTGTAGCTGTTGAGGAACTGAAGCCTTTGGGAATTTTAGACAAAGAGTCTAATGTTTGCACACACTAATATATCATACCTCCCCAATAGTATCGTGGCAGCACATCTGAGGTTAAAACACGCATGCATTGTAGTCTCTCAGTATGTCACTGTCTGATCATTCCCAAAAGAGGGGAACAGAAAAGCTCTGTTACCCTTTTTTCTCGTGTCCTAAAGACAACCCGCAGCTGGACTGAGGCGCTGAACACTGCTGCAGCACTGAACACTTGTTCCTGTGGTATAGGGGATTTTTTGCCCCCCCCCCCCTTAATTGTGCCTCCAGTTTATTATGCTGACGCTTGAATAGCAAGATGTTCCCAGCTTTATCGCACCAGTTGCACACTTCTCTCCTTTGTATTTTGCCAGCTGCCCTGAGAGAAGGAGGGTGGCTGCGAGGCGAGAGGGGTGGCTGCTAGGCTGATTGTGTGTGGTGTGCATATACGTGGTTGATGTACTAAATGTTATTTATAATATCTGAATTGATGAGTTGATGTTTTTGGGTGTATGTAGTGTCTGTTATGGTGCAGATCTGACAGATTTTTGGCCACTGTTTATGTTTTGGGCTCGGTTCTGATCTCTACTACGTCTGAAGGGAAACAGAACCGGCACTTCTGTCCTCCCCCCCTTCTCGCCTTTCCTCGCCCTCCCTCTCTTCGCCTCCGCCTGTTCCTCCCCGTCCCAGCTGCAAGCCCTCGCAGCCAGGGGTGAACCAGGGAGCAGCAGCAGGAATGGGGAAGACGATGACGGGAGGGGTTGCTAGACAGGAGAGAGGCAGACAGCAAATGGACACGCAAACTAACCAGCAAATACTCAGACGGAGACAGACAGATGATAGGTGGTTCGAGACGGGGCAGTCTGGGGTCCGGTCTGGTCCCGTCCACCCATGTGGGATGACCACAACACAAACATGTGAGGCTCTCCAGCAGTCCCTCGGGCTGCTGGGAGACACTTACATAAAGCAGCTCCCGTTCTTGCTCGGTTCACTCTCACATGGGGGAGCATGTGAGACAGGCGTTCTCTGTTGCTGCCGCCACTTTGGCTCTTTCCCACCCCCTTCGTCTCTCACTCTATCTGGCCGACACAGCGAGACTACCACACAGACACCGAGCCCCCTTGGTGCTCTCTGACCAGTCAGTCTGCAGAGGAAAGAGGTTAACTGACCTCGCCACCCTTCCCCGTAAAACTTTGGCCCCTATCCCCCCCGTCTCTCCCGACCTGTGTGCAGGGCTCCTGGTCGAGCCCCCTCCCCCTGGGCCTCACGGAGGATGGCCAGAGGTCAGTGTGTGGCAATGTGCAGCTGTAGGGCAAAGAAGAGAAGAGGAGGAGGGGTGGAAAGTGCTGACTACATAGGAACGGCCACCCGCATGACGTCACGGTCACAGTTTCAGCTCACAGAGTTGTGTCTGTGCCAGAGTCCCATGCTGCCTGCGTGGTGTAAGCAGCACAGCCTCAGATAAACATTCACAGCTAACTGGCTGCCTGGAAGCCAGCCCTGTTTGGGACGCAACACAAAGCTGTATGTAGTTCTCGTAGTAGTTTCAAAAAAGGGATTTTGAAGGATTATAAACAATAGTAAAAAATCATATTTGTAGTTATTGTGTTCACTTGTGAAAGAAAAAGATTCTATTATACAACCTTTTTAGGACAGAATCCCAGGGCTGCAATTAATGATTATTTGCATTATCTATTGAGTGCTTTATTGACCCTGCAGTCTATAAAATCGCAAGTGGGTATACATTTTTCTATGCTGGTGCAAATAAATACATTTTTCAATACCTTAGTTTAAAGAATGTAAACATTTGTTCTACAAAACGTTTTTCCATTTAAAAAGTATTTGGCAGAGTAATCTATAGTGAAATAATTGTTAGTTTTACAGCCAAACAGAATGTGCTCACAGGGCTGGGTGGTGAACTGTTAAAGTATGTTAGTATTATGCCCTTCATTAAAAAAATATGCCGACTCGTCGCATCAGTGTTAATTGTTGTCTTGAGACAAGCACCTGTAAAACATACTCTTTTAATACTTTAAGTCCGCCCTACATATTTGCCCCCATGATAAAGCACACCCCTTAACTAATAAGGACTTTGGCAGCCCAGTGTTGCTGTCTTTAAAATGAACTTCCAGAAAAAGCATTAGTAGCACACTGACTGGATTAATCCTCTTTTCTCTGAAAAAAAGCTGTTGCGTCTCACCTGGAGAGACACCGCACTATAACCCTCATTTCCTGCTTACGGTGTGGGGAGAAGATCCCTCAGATTGTTTTCTATCTGTACACATATTCTGGGCGTGCTTCCCAGTCGGCAGATCGCCCCTGGCACCACCAGGCGTAGTGAGCGCTGATTCCTCCCTCTCCTTTACCTACTTCCCTGCAGCTCTGCTCCAGTGTGCCACCGCCAGCCTGCAGACTGAGGCTCCCGGGCGCAGTACACAGTGAACTAGACGGATTATCTTTGTCGAGGGAAGAGATCGAGACAGATCATCGCATAACAGTCCTAACCATCAGTGTTTCACTCCCTCCAGGGAACCCAACAAAAGTCTCTGACTTATACAGATTATTATCAGCAGAATACAGCGGTTAGCTCATTTGGATGCTTTTAGGGAAGAGCTTCAACAAAAGGGTTTATCCCAGGCATCACATTTAGATGTTGTATGCCAATGATCAGCCACTGATTTGTCTCTGACAAATTCTAGCCATATCACACTGATAATCTAATTTCTGGTTGTCAGACACAAATTGCTGGAACGGGACGAAACTATGAATAGTTAATGAGAAAGTGTAAATGAATGCATTAACATTCAAAACAAACAGACTCTCTGACCTCAACAGTGTTGGCTTCTCTTAAAAACTTTCACATCTATCTCAGAGGGAAGACACACACTTCCATTGTTGCTGTGATTGTTGGCATGTGCTTCTTCAGCAGAAGGGCAGCTTCGGCCTTGGGGTGGTTTAAGTTGAGATGTCACGACCCATTTAGGCTCAGTGTGAGGGGAGAGTGGTGACAGGACGCGTGAGGGTTAGTCTTCACTCGTGATTGTGATTGCATTCCTTTTTTGTTGTTTTGGTGCCCTTTCAAATTCGGGAACTGCATGTCGTGCCTTTTATTATGATAGGTCACGCTCAATTTTGTTGCATTTAATGATAAAGGGAAGAAAACATGTGACTACAGTGTGCTGCTGTATACTTTAACTGATGGACGGCCCTCTGAGTTGAGTCCTGCTGCACTGACTCTGAACTAATCTAAATAAAGCAATATACCACGGCTTTGTGGCGGATTCGCTGGAGGCGATGACCGGTTGAGATTACCACAATTCTTGGGTTTTGGCAGTTGCAATCTACAGTAGATTTATGTCACGGGTATTAATCTTTTGCTTTTTCAGCAGTGGATTATCTTTGGATTGTTGTCATCCAGAATCCATTTACTGTAGGAGCTGCATTGTGGCTGTCTAGAGACAAAGCCCTGTTTTAATGAAATGACAGGCATGCATCCTTATTATCTCTGCCAATCAGACCCTTATTTAATCCCTTTTTTATATCAACCTAAAATGCTTAAATTGATGCCGTTGTATTTCTGAATGGGGAGGGAAAATAAAGAAAAGAAGTGCGTTCGTAAAGTGACATTGCATACCATCACCATGTGGGTAAAAAAAGAAATGGGCTTAACAGTGGCAAAGAGTCATGGTGTCTTGGTCATATAGTTGCCCCGGCAACCATGACATCTAAGCAGAGATAGTGATGCATGAAAACTCTAATAGCAGAGAACCGGTTGCTTGGCGACCTGAATTCGCGGAAGTCATGGGGCAGGCGGCCAAAAGTCTTGTGAACAGGGGGCTCAGCGGAGGAACGGAGGGATTATTTTTCCCCCATCCGATTTCAATGTGCTGCACTCCTGTTTGGATTTCTGAGAAAACACTTGTGCATCGTGCATATAATCGAAGCATCATAGCTTTTATCCACTTAATGTAAGTAATGTACAAGTCCTGAGAGTGTAAAGACTATAACAACTACTTTTTAAGCACTGACAATGTCATTTCAGGACAAACGTTACATTTTGGTGCACTGCGGACTCTGTTTGGCCTGTAATTTCACTGTAATTTATTCCCAGTTATTCCATTTATCCAGTGAGTCTGGATTGCCGTTATCATGCACATGCTTCAAAGCTGCCTTTTGACCAAGTCTTAATTTTCTCTTACTTTGAACCCCCACACATATTAAACACTCATGCTGGAGCTGGAGAACAGAACCACACTTTGTCTGCCTACAGGTTTTTTTTGTCCATGAATTTCAACAAGTTAAACGAGTAAATACAAAAATAAATGAACAAATCTCCCAATATATAGTAATAAACCGAATGGTTGACTAGATTTACATGATTGAATGCCAGTTAATGAGTTAAAGGTTATGTAACATTTTACAGTACACAGACATAAATACTGGATGAGATAAAGACATGCACAACAGCATGAGAGGTGTGGTCACATGATGTCCTCAGGCTCAGTTATACAGAATCAAAGACTCAACTCAACTTCACACCAGTGACCTGTGACTTCTCCAAATCTAAAGGTTAAAAACGTTGCTGTGCGAGTCTTTGAAGCAGGTTAGTGTGAATTAGCGCCTCAGTTTTCTGGAAACCAGTACAGAGCAGATAGATGAAAGATAATGCCATAAACCGGTTTTTAGGTTGCACAAGGAACAATAATTATGCTGAGGCTACAGCTATGTTGCTACCATGAAATCTAAAACCTCAACAGGTTGAATATTATTGGAATATATAAGTTAGTTTCTGTGAATAACCATAACCACAACCACCACCTCTCATAGTCTCTCTTTCACTTCTCTTTTCTTACATGTTTTTACCATTGTAGCAGTTGGACCAATGTTTCCGCTAAGAGACAGAAAGGAAGTCTGTTTTTCAGTGAGTGAAACAGTGAGAACATGAAAGAAAAACCATATCAGAATGTCCTTAACTTGGGACTCGACTGGAGACTTGTCGGCCCTGACTTGAGACTTACTTATGACTTGCAGAACACCTGTGCCAATCATAGAGCGAGGAGGAGGCGGAGGGAGATTTATAAGTTGTGGATGAGCTGCAATGTGCAGAGGCACTAATATTATGACTGTGGATGAGATCATCCTCACGGTGGAGGATGGATGATGAGGTTCTCTTCTCTCTTCCTCTCCCTCTGGTAGAGCACATGAGTCATACTCTACAGGAAATGTGTGCTATTATGAATGAAGTCTGTCAGAAACCCTCACTATTATCAACCTAATTACTGCAGAAAAGGAAATCGTGCCCACATTCACAAATTCTCTGTTGCTTTTGTGGTGATGAAAGCGTTAGTCATGGCAGCCAGGAGACACCCGATGAGGTCTGATTATAATAGACAAAAATAACAGGTGCTTCAGTATGAGCTGAAGTGTTAATGAAAAATGATTCAATCCCCCGGCTGTTACGTACAGCGCGCATCTTTACTTTCTGACGTCACACTTTTCATACGAACACAATGACGCCTGACACAAGTTACTCATCATCCCAACCTTGAGGGACCAAACTATTTGTACTGGGATGAAAATGGCACATGACACCACGTGCTGCTCCCCATATGTGGTCATGGGTAAATAGAGAGATGTTTAAAAAGGAAACAAGCTTTGCCGCTGTGGTAGATCGAGATACTTATGTCATCCCCGTGGCCTCCGGTGAGCCTATTTATAGGAAGTGTTGCCTTTTATATCAGTGGCCTTTTATCCTCTACGGACAGTGTAGCATTAGATATTGCTTGTTGATGTGGCTGCGACTTAATGACTCACATGCATATGCCGTGGACATGTCCATGAAAACATAACCCAAAAATAGAATTGAATAAACTTTTTTCAACCACTGGATGGTTGCTGTGACGATTGTAGAGCATCTGAAAATATATTTCATTTTGTCAAAAACAGGAAGGCTTTGATCTTGTTTTAGTTTTTTTCAAAACTACCAGAAGCTGGAAAGAGGAATCAGAAGAGTTCTCAGAAAAGGAAACAAGCCTCAAGCTACAGAGCCCTTTGCAAATAAAAGGTTTTCCAATGAGGGATTTTGTTTGAAAGAGCCCCGTTGGCTTGTTTTCGCTCTGAAACGTGATAGCCCCTTGGGATACACCACTCAGTCCTCGACACCTAGGGACTTCTCAGGAACAGAGGGCTGCATCTGCAGAACAAACAGCATGTCGCCCTCGCTGTCTTACTACCGTCCTGCCAACTGTCCTTTCTGCTGGTTGCCATGACAGCATGGGGGAAACTAACCAAAAACATCACTCTAACTCAAAAACAATTCCTCGCTAGCTCGTCGTACAGAACACCGGCTGACTCACATCAGCCGTAAATACCAATCTCATCAAATGTGCATTTTGCAAGCCTCCCTAATGAAGACGCTTTGTATAGAAATCCCCATCCCTTCCTTTTATTCTCAAAGGCACCAGGTGGGACCATAAGGTGGAGGGCATTAACCTATAATAATACACAAAAGGCTCAGCTGCTCCTGACCGATTGCTGAAACCTCTCCTTCCCTCACCTACCAAAGCCCCCACCCTCCAGCCTCCACCCCAGCCACACACCCCACCCCACCCCACCCTATCAGCGGAGGGTTGCACAACACCGCCTGTCTAGCGTGTCAGTCACCATGGTGATAGAATGTGCTCTGCCAAATATTGTTGGGGGGATTGTACAAGGTTTTTGGCACACTGCTAGTGGCTTAGTCTAGGGAAAAGCCTTGACACAGATTGACCAGGGAGACTCAGAGTCTTGCCAAATATAGAACACAGATCAAGTAGGATTGTTATTTTTTTTTTTTAACAAATAAAAGATTTAATCAGAAGTCAACAGAGTTTGAGTACAGCAAGTGTTTCTGCCTACTTTGACATTATCCACAGAATATATTTTAGATGAGAGATAAAGTGTAGGAGTGTGTGAGGGCACAGAGAATGAGGGTGGGAGGAATCTGTGTTTCACTACAAAGACAGTAAAACTGTGTCACCCTGCTGCTGCTGCTGCTGCTGCTGCTCAGGGTTTATTTCAAGTTCAGGCTGACTTGAGAGCTGCTGACAATCCGACTGTCACCATGACTGACTATGTGGAACTAATGTATGCCTGACCTGAGACTGCTTGTCCTCTGTCTTTGTCTCTGCAACTTTCTGTCTCTCTCTCTCTCTCTCTCTCTCTCTCTCTCTCTCTCTCTCTCTCTCTCTCTCTCTCTCATGACTCATATGTACCCCTGTACGCCCAAACACAGACGGATTCATGACTTGATGATTTCTCTGGCTGCGCCGTGAGTCAGCCTTAGCACATGCCTCCTCCGTAGTGGTGTGGGCTGTCATCAGTTCTGTGTGTGTTTGTGCTTGAATGTACTGTTCTGCAGAGTCAATTGAAATATATATTTATATTGGAACGATGTGTTTTTTGTCTCACATGATTACGGCCACTTATCTAGTTTAAATGCAATATGTACTTGCTGGTTTTTAACCTCTTACTGTTCATACAAAACAATACAATAAATGTCACACCCAAGACATTTATCATAAGCAAAGCATGTCGTAGCCACAGAGCACACATAATGGCAATAATGAGTAAACTGGAGACACGCTGCTAATATAGCTAAAAGTACTGTAAGTACATATAATGCATGACATTAATATTAACATAGCCATGATTATACAATTATACCAAGTACACAAGTATTATTTTGTAAAAAGTCTAATGTATACATTTAACAGCTTATATGCATATTTATGAGCATGTATATGTGTGCTTGTGTACTCGTGCTGTGTTCTGTATCTAAGTGTCTCTGTTTGTGTGAATAGACAAGAAATAGAGATGGAAAGTTTCTGACCTGTTGTTCAACCAATCAGCTCTCAGCTTCTTTCCTGGTGGGTGTTTCATGGTTGAGTCAGATGTTCCTAAGCCCCAACTTCAAACATGATGTTTTTATAGTTCTGCTCAGCAACTAACAAAACACCTTAGATTTAGTGCTGAGACCAGACTGAGAGCGCTCTGTTTTATTAGTGTATTAATAGATTCTGTATTTTTTGTATTTTCACAAAACGAGACAAAACCATTCATGATTCACCTCAACTAGGCCACATCACACACAAGCAGTCACAGCTATTTAGAATCAAACAGCGTAAACAAATATTAATGTGGACCCTGGGACCTGCAGTGACCAATATACTGTGTCTGTGTGTGTGTGTGTGTGTGTGTGTGTGTGTGTGTGTGTGACGCTGAGGCAGGGGCCTGCGCTCCATGCTGCGAGCAGGTCAGGCAGATTGTTACGTGGCTGGAGCTCAGAGGTCAGAGCTTGGTAGGCCAGTGGTATCAGGCTGCAGCTGGGTGTGACGTACAAAGAGCACACTCACACACACACACACACACACACACACACACACTCACTCTTCAGCCTGCATCTACACATTCGCACATTGCGCAACATTACGTACACTGAGATCAGCGTTGTCTGGTTAATGAATGTCAAAACCAGCCCTGTAACAGCCTGCTCGCTCTTTTACTTACAAGGGATTCAGAGCCTTTTGGGTCAGTTTATCTTAAATACACACAGTCGATCATCAACAGCTTGTGTGTGTGTGTGTGTGTGTGTGTGTGTGTGTGTTTGTGTGTCTGTGTGTACATGTTGTCAAGGCCCCACTACTCTCAGATTGCTGTGTTTGCTGATGAAAGCAAAAAAGGACAGATCTGGCACATTTGCATGTTGCTGAATATGACGCAACAGACGAGAAGACAGATTGTTTTTCCATTGAAAAACAGACTTTCACTCTCTCTCGCACATCAAATATATTTGTCTCTCAGCAACAAGAAGTATGTTACTATAACAAACTAAAGAATCAGAATTAGTACTGTACAAAGAGTCACTTTGAAACCACAAAAAAAACATATTTGAATCAATATTCTTCTTTGGATCATTTTTGGCATAGAATTGCAGAAAAAAGAAAAAATCAATAACATTGATTTAGGGGCATCTGTGTGATTCTCCTTCCTACTGTACTTAAAAGTTGTCTCTATATCAAGAGCTGAGGTTCCTGATTTCATAATCATCTTTCAAGTAGCACCGTGGGAGGTGAAACAATGCTTTGATTGCATAAGATTTCTCCCCGCATTGCCGCATTAAATCAGGCCTCCCAGAGCTGATGTAAAATATTAGTGTGCCATTACCCAAATGGTGCCGTTACCTCGATGAGGAGGAGAAGTGAAGATCCCATTTTTATGAAGAGCAGGCACTACAGACTAAACCCGGCCCGGCGTCGCAGATAAAATAAGTTTATGGTCGCCTGTAGATGGGCTCATCAAATATGGTCTACGTGTATTATTCATAAGATAACTGCTTGTGAAAGGCATTGCAATCCTGTGGTTCATAAATCTGCACAGACTGAGTGCTGATGACTGCCCTGTTTAAAACTCTATCGGCTGTGTGATTTATTGACTCATCATGTGCAGTCTGTGGCACCACACCTGCCTGGGGTATTCTCATGTCTGTTCCTTCAGTTTACGTGTCTGTAATGACTGTGTGTTCCCATGACTTGTCACCCCCTCAAACCCCCCCCCCCCCACACACACACACACACACACAGGCAGACTGGTCTCTACACAAAGGCATTATTCAATTCCTTCTCCTCAAGTAGACCAGCTCTGTCCCCCAGCGGGATTGTCCTGGTCCCAGCCGCTCGGCTCCTACCAGAGAGCTTTTAGGCTCCCTCCAAATTAGCTGATCACAGAGTGGCAGGTCAGGGGTCAGGCTCCAGGGGAAAGGTCGCCTGTCTCCACCTCCACCTTTTCAATAAGCCCTATCATGTGGGAAGGAGGCTTGTTTCCTAAGATGAAAGGAAACTGGCTTCTATTGGATTTAGAGACCTTAACGATACTAAGAAAAAAACAACATGTAAAGATGTTCTTCTTACAGCTTCCTGAGTTAATTTACAGACTTGAGACACGCCAGCTATGTTGATGTCGGCTCTAGTGCTGCAAATAACAACAATTTTCATTCTCGAGTTATCTTTAGATTATTGTTTCAATCATTAAATTCATCATAAAGTCTATAAAATGGTGAAAACTCCCATCACAGTCCAAAAACTCAAAGATATTCAGTTTCCAGTGGTGGCACCAGTCGGCTCCACACAGCTACAAACATCAGCCTCTGTCTATTTGGGAACTTGATGATGAATTGTGACGGGCTGGAGGCATGCTGTGATGTACAGACAGCCCAGGAAAGCTTATTGTGTCAGTCGCTCTGTCTCCCTGGAGCAGGTCTGGTATGTAAACAACGAGGTGCCACACGATTGGAGAAATATGCTCATCATGACCTCTCCTTAAGCCTGTGGAATGTGTGAATCACACAAACACACAGGAATGTGCACCTTCACACCCCTAGACACACACACACTGTGCACACACACGCCTGTTGACAACACAAATTGGCAAAAACAATCTCACCACAAAATCCACTCTGGTGCTGTTATGGAGCTTTGTGGAGCACTTTTAAGGACGGGTCGTCCATGATGCCTAAAAATATGGGATTAGTGAGTTTAATAGAAACGACTAATCATAAAGCAGCTAGGAGGCACAATGCACGCTGAATCTAAAGCAATATGCTCAGCTGCTTTGCTCAAACCTCTGTGACACAAACATAAAATGTCTGCATTATGTTTAAACCCTGTGACAGGTTTCAACCATTGGTTTTGGATTGCGTTTGAGACAGACAGGAACTTTGATCTTGTTTCTTTTTCCTCTCCGTTTTCTTCCTCTGAACAGAAGCGTGCTGCACCTGAGGATTCGACATTATCAGATGAGCCCTGCGCTGCAACCACAGGACCGCGGACCACAAAACAGTAACCGCTAATGCCGAACAGATGTTCATCAGCTGCTGAAATGGGATGAAGTCTTCCTGCACGGTGGCTGGTTTCATTTGGAGCTTTAGCTGCATTAAGGCGTCACTGCAGTTTATTCGCTTGCTGTGGTAAAAAAATCACATGATAGCAAGTTTAACGGTCATGACCTAAATGCAATGCCTGGTTCCACAGCAGGGAAAATAGGTTTGTGACATGTGAAACAAATTCTAACACAGGCTATGTGTGTGTGTGAGGGGTATTAGTGCCAGGCTACTGTTTAATGTGCCTCTGATTTGACCGAGATCTGGTAACTGACTCTTGCTCTTGACTGGCAGAGTAGAGGTGCCTCTGTGACCCACAAAGACATCGAGGGGGATTGAGGGAGCTGCATGGACTTCCTGTGACTAACCCGGCTACACAGATGGACCATGTGGGAGGACAAGGGCAACAGATTTCTGGAAAAATAGAATGAGACAGAGAGGTTGGGTTTACTCCAACTTGACTGTAACTCCTGTTTTCTTTTCTCTAACGTAGGTTGGAATTTAGTATGAGGGTCAGACGAGCTAGAAGCCTTTATCTGGCTGGACAGGAGTTTGGAACCTGCATTACCATATCATTAGCATTTTTTTCAGGGGATATGATTTATCAAACCATACAGCAATCAGTGAGGGGGAGAGAGGAAACCTTAATCAGCCAGGGGATAGGAGGACATATGGTTGGCTGATTAGACCAGCATTCACCTGCTGACTGAGATCCACATTCTGAATTAAGATGCCTCGGTCACAGCAGGAGGGGATGGCATCCAGAGCTGCTAAATGCAACCGTTAAGACACGCATCTCCTTAGCAAGATCAAATCCTGCTTATAATTCAGGGTCATGCAGTACTCAGCAGACAGCTCAGACGCACACCATAACAGAAACGTAAGTCACAGCCGCTAGGTGATAGGATGTGTACGTGTTTTACACAAGAGGCTTGTTATTGGGGTGTTTACGTAAGTGGCCCAGGTAGTGTGGGTCACTAGACCTAATCCTGTGTGTTGAGAGTGGCGGTCCTATCCAGAGCCATTTGATTGACTTAACACAGGTCGTTGACTGAGATTACCCATAAAATAGCTCAGACCTGACTCACTTTCTATAGAATGAGTTTACAGGTGGCTTTAATATAAAAAAAATCGTTCCTTTTCACTACTAAGATACATATTATTCCTCCTAAAAATGAAATGTTGAACTTATATGCAAAAAAATGCACCATTGCTCAATTGAATACACTCAAAGGTTTTGCTTTACCGTGTAACTCACATTCCCGAGTCACTTTGCTGACTTTATGATTCTTCTCTAATTGTGCTACTGTTACACTGTGGTGTAATATTTACTATCATTACATAATTGTTAATTGTCACAGTGGCTGTGCTTGAACTTTGCTCTTAAAAAGCTGTTCGAGAGCACTGAACTAAGCAAGGGTGCGTTTAATTGCTTGTGAATTCAACTTTTAGTTTGTTAAAAAGAAGACTGTGTTGTTTTAAACTTGACGTAGTGCCACTTTAATATATACTGTACCCTGCCTGAGAATCCTAAATCCTAAATGATGTCCTTGCATTTCTAACTGACAATTAACGCATTGTATGGATCATTTTTGGCATGAAGCAGTCTTGATTACTGGTTTGCAGCATTGCCCACAATGCCCTAATGCCTTAATACAACTAGATATTAACGGCTTAACTGTCTTGGTATAGCAAGCAAGTGTCATATCACCTACCTCTAATTATCACTCTGAATCTGTTTTGGGAGCAGGATTCTTAGCTTCTCTGATGAGAGCCAGTGTCCTCATCTCACTCCTCACACTGACCCTTCCTCCACAGGGCCTCCTCACATTCAGAGTTACATTCCCTTAAGAGGACATGCCATCACTACTTATTACACAAACGGGCAAAGGCAGGGGAAAATAAGTAGGACACTCTAGCATTATCTGTTTTTCATGCCGTGAAGTTGGTTTGGAGCAAAGCCGACAAGGGCTGCATGTTCGGTGGGGGATGTCAGAGGTAATAAATAGACAGTGGCATGTCTTAATGTATACTGAGCTGAGGAATGACATTCTGTATTAAAAAATCTGCCGTACACAAGTAGTGCTGCGAGCCACTGATTTGCTGAAAATTTTTTTATTTAACACAAAAAGTTATTCAGTTGTATCTACTGTTTCCTTTGAGGTTTATAATTGTCTGTGTGCTTTAAAAATTCTGACAACAGCTTCCTAATCTTTCAGTTTTTTGGAGTGGATTTATTTGTAATTAGAGCAGCCCCCCGGCTGCTCTAATTACAAATGCCTTCAGTATGCTGATGTTCAGGTATGCTGAGAGCTGTCCAAGATAACAGTCAGTCACCAGATGGTCCACTGACCTCCCCATATGTGATTAGGCTTTTTAGTAGCGGCTTTCAGAAGATCTCTCATTTACAGCTTATTATAAGGCTCAGTGTATTAGAGTGATAGGCAGTGGCACAGATTTGTCCTGCTGCATGACGCAGCGCATGCATCTGTTCTGCAGCTCATGTCAGAGAAACATTAGCTCCTATAGCATAACAAAGGAAAACTTTTAAAAAACATGTCTGTCGTTTATGTTTCTTGTGTATCTGCTGTCCATCTAGTGGGAGTTGTGAAACAATATTTGTCATTCAAATAGACAATGCATTTGTAAAATATTGCGGTAATTTCAAACAGGAAGGGACAGTCTTTTGTCTCATAATCCTGATAATCTTTGTGAAATCCCTCAGCATCCACTTGGATTAAGTATTCAATTGAAGATCCAGCCGGCCATTATTAAATGTTAAAGGGGCGTAAGCCTAATTAGGCGAAGAAGTCCACTCCTGGGACAGGCCAGGTTAAGAAGCCTTCCTGCTGGCAGAATCGCGACCACCAAGCAAGAACGCCTGTGTAACTCAGCCTCTCTTAACCTCTTGCAGGGCGCTTTTCCTAGGGTTCAATTATTCAACAAGCACCAGCTTGGTTCAGGGACCGTGTGACTAAATGTTACTTTTGTTGCTGTCTGCTGCCATGCATATTTATACACACGTAGCAATTTTGTCGAGCCCTATAAAATACATGACTCAACTAGCGAGTACAGACGTTGGTCACAAAAAGTGTCACTGCGTCAAACCGGTGGAAAAGGGTTAAATGAGCCATTGAGCCATGCGTCCATGTCTGTTATGTGGGGGTCAGTCACACTGTCTGTCTGACTCAGGTCATTCATAGTGAGCAGAACAAAGGGTAAAAAGTGTTTTACCCTCGCTGCTTTCTCACACACTGTACAATTCTCACTGTAATTGTGGCACCGCAGCCCTTCTTTTTCGTGATCTGAAATCTTCTCACATCCCTTGTTTCCAGGGAAAACTCCCAGGCAAGGGCAAGGGAGAGATAAAAAAAAAAAAAAAAAACTTCATACAGTCTCCTTTTTTTCATTATAACATAGATACAATGGTGCATTCATCAGGCTACACTCAGTGCTAATTTCTCTGTAGGCAATGTGCTCCATTTCACTCTCTGTGTCTGCCTTAAAAAGCCAGCCCCCACTCTCTTTCCCACCCCACCCCAACACAACACTACCCCCCACCCCTTTCCATCTCCTCTACTTCCTCCTGTTCAGCAAAATGCTGATATGTGCGTAAGAGTGCTTATTTTTCTCATCCATTACCAGATTAATTAAAGTGTGGCTGTTGCCAATGCCCAGACGGATCCTCAATACTTCAAATGAGCTTAATCACCATGCACTCCCTAATCTTGTGCTAATTTAAAGAATTGCCTGAAACATACTGATGACTGGACTCTCCCAATTTTGTACCAGAAAGCTTTATCTGGAAAATTCCCTGCGCTGACTAGTTCCGCTCTGGCACCACCAACCGCTCTACTGTATTTCATGTCGAGTAGAGCTATTTGACAGGGCTTTTTTGTTTGGATATGGTGCTTAAAGATTTCACTGTGTTCTGTGACATGTAATGCTCACTGTGCATGGGGATAGGCTTGTGTTCTGGCGAGATAGTGCACTGCACGCTGCCTTCTAAGGCGCAGTGTGGTGTGTGTGTGTGTGTGTGCGCACTAAGGCAGGCATTCTTGTAGCTCTTTGTTGTCCACATGTCATGATGGATTTGGTCATTGCCGGCAGTGAGTGAGGTTGACACGAGAGCATGCAGTATGCCTCCAGGAAAACACAAGCTCAGCCTATTGTGCCTATTTCACAGCACTCATTCCCCACTGCAATATCCCACTGTCTAATATGCGGCGGGCTCACTGTAGAATAATGTAGATTTAATCAAAACCTGCATGCTTAAATCATATTACTCCTCAAGTGATGTGGCATTTTCATCCTCCATTCATTTTGATTAATTGGTGTTTTATCTCCTCATTAATTGTTTACCATTGTGTGTTATGTTAGTATTCCCATGGCAAAAGAATCTAAATGGGTGCTTATTCAAATGCATATAATGCTTCCAGGCTAATTTATCAGCTAATTCCAGAGGGGGACACATGTGCCGAACTGATATCTTTGAGACCATAATATAAGAGAATATATAAATTATTAATGGATAAATGAATTTGGATTGGTAAACAGTAAATATAAATATACATGAAATGTTACAATATTGAACGGTTTGTATCCAGGTGTTAGGCTACTCATAGCTTTCCCTGTGCTTTCCTACCTGGAGAATGGCAGCTGATGCCCGCTGTGCCCTGGGCTCTCAGCGCTCTGACCCACAATCCTCTGCTACTGTGTTACACCGAGTCCACAGAGAGAGCTATTAATCCTCTCCATACTCCCAAATCAGCCAGCTCATATTTGCATAAAGATATCAAAGAGACTGAAGGGGAGCAGCGCAGGGCTTAGGGTATATACACTGCAATATGCTACTTCTCGTCTCTGCCTGTTTAACAGTTTCCCTCTTCTCACCTGTTTCTCCTTCCTTTTGAGTGCAGTTTCCAAACAGACAGAGAAGGTCTCTGGAGTCCTCTCTGAGGGTGTGCTTGCACAACAGCACGAGGATAGATTTGTTTAAAGTGGCAAATCGCCTGATTCATCAGCAAGGACAAAACCCCTATTGATGCAATCCATCTCTGACAATTGAAAAGCCCCCCAAATAAATCATTCATCCTGCTGTCAGTTAATGTAACGTGCAAACAACATGCATGCACAAGACACTTAATGGATCCTCGATGGGGGGAAATAGTTGGGAATCGACCCATCCTAGCAGCTTGTGTGTGTGTGTGTGTGTGTGTGTGTGCAAAGAGCGGGGTATGTTTGCATGCATGTGTGTGTGAGAGTGTTTGCAAAGGAGAATGGCATTGGCCTTGTCTTTGGTTTATGCGTGGCTGACCGTGTTCAGGCCTAAGGGCAGAGCAAGCGAGAGAGTGGGGTCACATTCTGCTGCGGCTGTTGGGTGGAAGCCCACTGGATAGCCCCTGCCGAGCTGCAAACACCCCCAAGGCTCATGCAGGGGGACAGGAGTATGTACTCCTGCCCCCCCCCCCCCAGCACCATCTGCTACCCCACTACTGAGCCACCCAGGATGGGGCCTGAGGAGGGGCAGCTGGGGATGCTGCAGGGAAGGAAGGAAGTGGCCTCAGACCTGTGCACAAAACCCAGAGCGGTGCGGTTGCAATATTGGACATTAGATCCTGATTAACACAATCTGGAAAATGTAATGTGCTGTGTAGACTCCTGCTGATATCGGGATAGAATTACTGAGGAAGGGCCAACTCAATGTGATTCTGCTTTCACAATACAGCCGTCCAATGGTCCTTTAGAGCAGCCACTGGGGGCGGCACTGATTATTGTTCATTAGCAAACTCAGTAGGAGCCTGCACTCGACCAACCTACTGAAGATCCCGGATTAGTCTCTCCTCTTGCCTGCAGCCAAACCTGACGCACATGCGGTAGAGAAACCAGAGATGCACCATCAACTTGATGCCGTGATACAGAATATAGTAGTGAAAAGGAAACCAGACTTTCTTTTGTTTGTAAACAAAGGAGTTTTCATTTCATGGCGTGCAAGCACAGTTGGTTCCTTTTTTTTTTTTTTTTGTGCAGTTGCATGTGTGAGTGTGTCTGTGAGCACAAGCGGCTCATGAGCAGAGCCTAAAGTCATTAATGTTAATGTGTGTGTGCATCCCTCACTATTCCCTGCGCGGCTCTATATATAGGGCTGTAATGATAGCCAGCTCGGGGGAGATGAGAGTAGTGAATTAATAAGCCTCGGTAGAAGATCTCTGCACCGTCTCTAGACAATGCCAGGGCTCTCTGTGGAAAAGAAGCAGAGATGAGATGTTAAGAGACTTTTTTTTCCTCATTTCTTTTTCTGCTTTTCCACTGAACGCGGAAAATGAATTGATTTCTGGTGGAGCCACAAATGGTTCCATTTTAGTTGGGAATTCATTTCTGTCTCAGACCCATCTTGAAATTTCTCAAGCGAAAGTCTGATTTATTGATGAGCCCGGGGAGCAGCAGCAGCAGCACGGGTCACATTATGATGAAAGGGGTTATAGGGTTAAATTAAAGATTACGTTGTATTCTCCTCAACCACCAAAGAATTAAAGGCCTCTGGTAAAGCAGAGCCAAACAGCAGCAACAATGGCTGACAACTTTGTTTTCATACTTTTATGATTAAGTAAAGAAGAAATGGAGGCAAAAATTAAATAATTAGCTGTATGAGTATGTACGCATGACCAAATATTAGAGAATTTGTTAAAGGATGAAGTGACAGCAGCTGTTTAGTAGCTCCAGTCAGTATTAAAGGTACAGACAATATTTCCTCTGTCTCGGTGTTACCTTCAGACAGGACCCCTCCCCTTTTTCTGCTCCTGTGATGCTAAACCAGATGAGCCAACGTCCAACTAGAGAGGGTGAGCCGAGGATAACATGCCCTAGTTGCCTGGAGTGATTGACTGTCTGTGTCTCCCCTGGGAGAGTGTACGAGAGTGTACGAGTGTGTATGTGTGTGTGTGTGTGTGTGTGTGTGTGTGTGAGAAGTAAGGACAACGTGCCGCTCTCTGGTTCCCAGAGCTTTGTGACATGCTGCGTATTGCCCCTGGAGCTCCAGCAGCCACAGTCCAGCTTCCAGTGATCTGGCGACTGGGTGGCAAATTCGTTGCCTCCCTGTTAGCAACAACATATCCCCCAGATATGTGCACGGGGGTGGCTGCCGAGCTGGTTGGGTTCATGGAAATGTTTGATGACAGCATTATCACATGACATTGTTATTTCAATTTCAGTGCTAAGGCGCTGCACGAAAACAAAAACAATGAAATGATTGGTACAAGGCATTTTGTGTAATAGAGACGGGTGGCTTCACCCTCCCTGAACGTTGATCAGCTGTAACCAGTGGTCACAGGTTTCCAATAAGATGTAATGAAGTCACGCCGCATGACCTTTTTTCCTGCACAGGTTTGTTCAATATTTGCCAAATCATCACAAACTCTGAAGCATGGATGAAATGTTGTAAACATAAATAATGTAAACAGTTCTTTTCCCCATCACAAATCAGATTATATAACAATTTCTTGAAATGGGCATGCTATGGTTGGGTTCTCTCACAGCGTAAATCAAAGCAAGTTTATGTGTACAGCATCTTTTAACAACAAGGCAATTTGAAGTCAGCATAAAAAACACATGCAAATAGGATTTTAACAGTGTGAAATGATATAGAAGACAAAAATAAGACAAATTGGAATGAAACAGAATAATCGCAAGTATATTAATGACTTATAGTGCAATACATGATTTAAATGAATACTCCCTAATTGAATTGTATAAAAAGCAGTGGCAAACATGAAAGTTTTAAGTGATCAGCCGCCTCTCAGCATGAGTTGGCAGTTGGCTTCAGGCTGTTGAATTATAGACTATTTTGTGCACGCCTACTTAACACCCCAACCGCAATGCTTTTACTTTCCACCAGGCTACATCTCAATATTAACCTACTCTCTGTTTCTAGTTGTCTCTCTAATCCTTTTTGCATTGAGAAGAGAACATTCTGTCATGTTTTGCATGGAGCGAGCACTACATTGGATTTGCATTTCAAGACAGTGTGATCTTTTAACAGCATTTGTGGGGAACAGACCAACCGTTTTACAAGGCTTACACACACACACACACACACAAAAGAAAACTGTTGTCCAGTTGCAATCTCAAGTCCAAAAACTGGATTGGCCCACACAGAGGTCACGACCCCTCTCCTGTTTACTTAAGTCAGTGACTTTGTGACACAAGCCCTTAATCCAGACAAAACGGAGAGCTGTTGTTTTTTGTTTTTTTTGCATCCAGTGCCTTTCCAGGCATCTGTTCACTGCCATTAACATTCAACCGAGCAAAGTCACATTCAGACGCTAATCAATTGATCAATAGTTGCTCCTCTGTTGCATTTACTGCAAAGTGAGTCTAACAATTTATAATGTAGCTGACTGCGGTGTTTGCTAATATGCACAGTTTGTCCTCAAAGGTCCGACGGGGTGACGCAGAAATGAGTAATGTCTCTTTGTCTTTTTTAATTGATGGCGGTTTTAGGTTGCAGAACAGGTTCTCACTGTACGTTCCAGTCTGAGATTATTTGAGCTATTCCCCCGAGGATGTCAAGAGAGCAGCCCAGGACAGACAGTCCTCACCTGTTGGCTTTGTGTTGACCATCTCTTGGAAGGACGAGGTTTACAATACTTGCTTGTGATAGCAGGGTTGTTTGTTGTAAAACTGTCGCTCACACCGCGTTAGAGTGGCTAAGGCAGATTTATACAGGGACACACAGGGGTTAAAAAGAGCAGAAAAGTCTATTCTAACATGCATACATTTATATTAGTGTGTCTTTTTTATGACAAGTAATTCAACTCATTGCAGAAACATGACAACAGTTCCTCAAAGTGATCAGAAGCAGCACCGAAACCCCAAAGACCTGCCACGTAGTCCGTCCTCTTCAAGGTATTTAAGCCTCATTCTTCTCTTACCACAAGAACCTTTTATTCCAGGCCTCCCACCGACTGCAGCCACACCAGTTCTTAGCTTTTCAAAGAGACCTTAATCATTTTAATATGAAAGCTGCTAAGTACCCCCAATAATCACTTTGATGAAATGGAGGACATTTTAAACAGCCCCCCACCTCATTTCAGCTTTTCACCCCTGTCTTTCATCATTCTTTTCATCATTCCAGCTCCATTGACTAATGCTGGATCCTGATATGCCGTGTAATTTACAACCTTTCAGCCTTTCCTAACTCCATCTCGATTCATCTCTGCCTTTGGCTTTGTCTACCTTTTTCCAATCAAAGTGACCAATCTGGTACATTTTTGCTTAATGGGGTATTTCTTGCCCGTCACGTGAAACTTTGAAAGAGCTGGTCCATGTTAAAATAAATTCAGCAAAAATGAATGAGTGAATATTGGATTTGCGTTCATTCTGTGGCTAAAACACCAAACAAACTTAGGTGGGACGCTCGTGTTGCTCTGTGTCTGCTGGATGTGAAGGAGGAAATTGTTTGCTAACCCATTAGCTGGAAACACTTGATAAGCTGATTGTTTTTCAGGGTTGTGTTTGTTTTGCAGCCTTTTTATCGAACACTGTTCAAAAATCACTTAATGTAGCTCAAAGTTTATTCCGTGATTTAAAATACTGCAATATGCATCAACTATTAATACTAAGTTTTTAGCATTAGCTGCTGTCCAATGGACTTTTCCCGTGACAAAGAGTCCACTAATGTAAATTCACCTAGTTTAAAAGTTTGCTCTGTAGCAGCTTGAGCTCTTGCAGAATCTAGAACAAGGGTTGTCTTTATCTGCAGACCTTAAGTGGAGCAAAAGTGGCAGTGACAGAGTTGGAATATAGGCTGATATTCTGTTGCAAAATACTACTGTTTCCCCAACGGTTGGCTAAGGATAAAGAGGTCGGCGCTGCTGTTATGATTTCTCCACATCTTGACGTATGAATTAATGACCTGCTGTTGATGAAACAAGGCTTTTTTTTTTTTGTAATAGCATCCCATTTTTACATATAAGGCAATGAATGTGACAGTGTCTCAAGTTCAAATTTAATTTGTATATAAAACGATTTGATAAGGATGTTGTTTAGAGAGAGTTGTTGGGTCGAATGATACATCTGTAAGCATAGCCATAAAAGTCAATGTTGTCCATCAGATATTGTTTCATAGTGGGAGCAAATGAGCGACATTCTTTTTGGAAAAAAGCAATGTTTAAAGTCCAATATATGTAAATATAAAGTTGCTTTTATCAAATATCCCATTTGCAAAGGCACAGTATTCAGTTTATAGTAAAATCATTTAAAAAAACTTTTTTGTAGTTGTGTTTTACTTGCAATAATACCTTGAAGTACAAACAAGTGAAGTAGTTCAAGTTCATGCACATGGAGGTATATTGTGCAGTGGATTGGTAATTATAACCTATATTTTATGTTCACTGATATAAAGATGTCATATTTAGGAACATAAATTATTTCAATAAAGCCAACGCAAATGGCTCAAGTGGAGGTGTGAAAGAAACGAGCTGAAGAGTTATATTTAGAAATCATATTGAAGTGGTGCACAACTTGGCTGTTTTTGTTCCAAAAAGAATTTATGCATGTGCAGCAACACCACTTGCTGCCTCTCAAATCCAATCGAACGTGGCGCCACAACGACAGTGAGAGAAACCAAGTAGTGCAAATGAGTCCTTGTTGACTTATTTATCACCTCTTGTGTGTTACATTGGTATCTCTCTCTGCCTTTTGGCAGTTGCACTGCCTTGTGGTTTATTTATACCACGTCTCATCATTTATTAAAAACTCAGTCAGTGGGGCAGGCGAAAGAGCATTAGGGAGTGAAGTCGACAGGCTGCTCGAGAATCATCTTCCCCTCGTGCCAAGTGGGGCTCCTCCTACCCTCACGCCTCGCACTGAGCGCCAAAAGCCTGCGGAGGCAGAAAGACAAAGGGAGGATGGTCGGGAGTGCCAGTGAGTGTCGGTCTTCTGAGGAGAATAGAAATTGCTCCCATCTGATGTTAGAAGCATAAAGGGTTTTACGAATCTGAGGTATGGCTACATTCATTTTTGGAAGAAGGCTCTTTGTTCTCCTTGAGGGGTCCGCAGTCACTGGCATCAAATGAGAAGCCGAGCACACATGTCCTTGCCAGGCAGACAAACGACTGCATCTGCTCTGGTGAGAATATGAAAACTATAAAACATCAGTGGAAGTCCAGAAGTCTCGATAAACATCAGTGGACATGTATTGTGTGCAGAGGCTCCTGTCTTTTGAATTCAGAAATAACAAAAAGCTCTAAAAACTGAACTGTGAGTGAATATTTCTATTTCACTTCTCATAGCGGCAGCTGTAGTGATCAAGTTTCCCAATTTGAAACCTGCCATTGTGTCATTCCAGAAGCCTAATACAGTAAAGGGAATATCATTTGTGGTGCTCAAAAATCAGCAGCAATGTCCTTTTCCAGAATTAAACAGATTTTATCTGGACTTGTTTCTACCAAAGAAGTAATAGTCAGCACCTTGCTTCACAAATTCCATCCTGTAGTCTCACCAGAGGACATCTCTAAAACCTGAGTAAATAAAACCCGAAACTATCTTTATGGCTAGATGGCACCGGCTATTGTAGTTGTAAGTGCGAAAATATGTTTTCTTTTAATTTGGGTGAACTGACCCTTTACTGATCCGTGCATTCCTGTCCATGCCTCCCTATTGTCCAAAGAGCAGGAAGACCAACAAAGCACAATAAAAATTCTTAAAATTTCCCAAACATCACTGAGAAAGGACAGACCCTGTGGTAACCCCTGTGAGGAATGTCACACAAGTGTTAGACACTGTGTGGAGAGGCGGCGGGAGAACGGGACCACCCGAAAATGCCAGCCTTCCCACTGTAGTCCTGAGGGAAGGGTAGTCCCTGTGCTTTTGTCTATCAAAACACAAGTGCAACCTGGAATAGTGTGAGGCTCTAACAGCACGGCCCTATTTTGCAATGCAAACATTTTATCTCTTCCGTTCTTATAGCTGGTTATCCTTCACAAGACAACCCACCATCCAAATTTGTCTGAATTTCTGTATTTGAAGAAGACCCTGGGTACTCTTGTTTTTTTTAATTGTACCTGGGACTTCCTCAGGTGCTCCAGCTTCCTCACAGTCCAAAGACTCTTTGCCCTCAGGTGTGAATGTGTTTGTCTACTTGTAAGCGGGAGTTCAGACTGAAAAGAAAAAAATGTAATTGGCTGCATTGCTGGGGGAGTGTTGTCCAGCTTTAGTAACAGATTAATGCGTTTGATGTCTAATCAGATACCAAAACACTAGGCAGCAGTTAATAATTCCACAAGACAGGATTTTAAAACATATTTGATGACCAAATGAGATTCACACAGAGACACCATACAATTCTGTTTATGTTATAATTCCTTATATGTTTAGGTTTGAACTTGTTGATGACTTGATACTACTACTACTACTATAGAGGGTTTGAACATTTCCAGTTTTAGTACACTCTGGCAGACATCAATATTTGCTGATAGTCCCCCCCGTCCCCGCAGGGATCTGACCCAGGGACAGTGAGATAAATGGGCTGAAAGCAACACAACTGCACCAGTTTTGCTTTGGGATTGTTTCATTTTTTCTAAAAACACTAACTTGCGCCATGAGAATAGTTTAAAAGATGCTGAAATCACAGAACATTTCCACACATATTAGCTTTCAATCAGCATCACATTCTGAGCGTCCCACACTGAAAATGTATTTAAAGCTTAAAAGAAACTGATTATGTAATTTAAGCACTGCACTCCAGTGACCTTTGGCCGACTGTGTCCTTTAGACACCCAGAGCACCTGGCTGCAAGCTGCCGTGCTTTCCCTGTGGCCTTTTACAGACTGCTGTTCCTCTGCAGGAGCAATCAGCTGTCATGACAGAAAGATAAGAGGCCTGTTATAGATGGCGTAGAGGAAAGATCAAATGATCGCTTTGCTCAGATTTCTTTGCTGGTTGTGCATCTGTTATTTTAGCCAAAACCTCAGAATTGCAAGTCATTTGACAAAGTGTTGAGAGCTAACAGGGTGAAATAGAAATAAGTCAGAGTGCAGAGCAGCTCTGTAAATCATAATCTCTTTTGATTGAATGGGATATTGAAAGCAGGTGCAAGGTGATGGTGGTGAAGAGTTAATTAAAATAACTAACCTGGTATTGCATTCATCCTGGAGGCGGTCTGTGGAGGAGCTTGTTTCATCGTAATGTATGGACGACCAGCTCTTCTCCCTTTGATCTGTGTGAACAGAGAAGCATCAAATGAAACAGAGGGTGCTCCCTGGCTGTGTGTGTGTGTGTGTGAGTAATGAATGGGGAGTAATCTCATTGTAAGGAAGTTGTTTAACACACAGTTGTTCTGCCACCCTCTGCATGAACTGCCACACTAACATTTCAATAATCACCAGTTACTCTTGCTAAGGTAGTCATTACGACTTATCTCGAATGTCACACTATTTCAGTGCTGCACTGGCAAGGTGCTGAAATAGGACATGATTGAGCAACGCCTCCAGTGTTTCCTCTGCACAATGTGAATGTGAGTGTTGCAGCCAAGACATTCCCATTTCCCTCTCTGTAATTGAGAGTGCTCTCCGCGTCACATTTACATTTATAATGATAGGTAGTGTTACATTCCCACAGCGGACCTACAGAAAATCTCATCTGAAGGCATTTACAGAATACACATAATGTCTTGAAAATGTTACATTACATTCAACTGGCAAATATCAACCCTCTGAGCACACAGGGGGAACACTGAGGGAAAATTTGGCACCCACTCTTGCAGACACACGGATTCTGTTCCCAGTAATAAGACCGTCCAGATTGGCTGCGCTTTTCAGTGTACGCAATTGGTCGTGATCTCAGGTGGGAAGCCAGTTAGGGATCATGTCCTTGAATGAACACTAGGGACTCATATTGCTGGTCGAGAGATTCCAATACTCGTTGCCTGCATGCTTTAGCTCACTGGATGTCAAAAGAAACTTTTGGCTGTGCACCAGATGTGAAAAAACACATGCAGATGAGTTACAAATTCAAGAAAAAAAACAATCTACAGCGTCTTGGGTGTGGTGTTGGGCCATCATGAGCTGCTCAGAACAGCTTCTAAGCTCCTTGGTATAGATTCTTTGCATCTCTACAGGGAGGATGAACACAATTATTACATTTTTTACATGTCTGTATCTGTGTATTCTTATTCTTGCATTAAGAACTGGACATTTAAACTCTGCCAAGTCAATTGCAGCTGACAGTGGTTGAGAGGCGGAGTACACCCCAGACAGGTCACCAGTCAAACACGGGGCTGAAACATATAGACAGAGAACCATTCACGCTCACATTCACACCTACGGGCAATTTAGAGTCGGCAGTTAACTCAACCTGTATGTCTTTGGACTGTGGGAGGAAACTGGGGTACCCGGAGGAAATCCATGCAAGCATGGAGAGAACATAAAAACTCCAGACACAATAACCACAAAATAAATAAATACTTTTTTTCCCTCCTAAAATCCCATGTGTGGCTGTGATATGCACATGTGAAGTGTAATATTCACATGACTGTTATGTTCTTTTTCATAGATTAAAATTGGGGGGGAAAAGGAGGAATAGTTGCTCATGCAGTAACATATTACACATATTGTTCTAATTTCCTTGAGCGTACATTATAGTCACATGACTAATGTGTATTTGTGTGGCAGCCTGGAAACACTGCTTAGACATTTCATCTGTAACACTGATTGCCTGCAGTCGTACCGCTGCTGCTGACTGACCAGGTGTCAGAAGATAAGATTCTGGACATCAGTCGTTGTTGATGAGGTGCTGCCTCCTGCGCTGCAGACTTCTGGTTTCCTTTCCCTGGCCAAGTCATCTAGTAGCAGGCAGAGGGAAAACAAAACAGATCCCTTTTCTCTCTTGTTTTCTGACTTCTTTGAAGTTTCCACGGCATCAGCAGAATTGTAAAAAAAAACAAGCATGGGAGTATTCGTATGGCAAACCCCACCCTCCCCCTTGTCGCATTGTTGACTTCTCACTAATTTTAAGGGCTTGGTCTCGTATTTTCCAGTCTATGGTTTTACCCTCTGTTTACACTCTGACATCATACATTCCATTTGTGAAAATCACCTCCTGAAGCAGACACACTTGCTTGTGTGGGTGCGTGTGAGAGTGTGATGTAGTGTAAACCATATAATTATCTGCCATTGACACATCCTTCACTGTGTATGAGACACAGGTCTGGTTGTTAGAAATCCAGTGGCTCATCACTTGTTAGATCCACATGATGTAATTCTGCTTTTTGAAGACCTTTCCTGGCCTGCCTCTGCTTAAGGAATTGATTATGCATGTTTTAAAGACGTTCTGGTTTTCCTTTGTGCATTTTCGTAGGACATTGTGTTCTGATGCGTCCACTGTGTTGCTTTGATATCGCAGCTGAAATAGCCAGACTAATGCCAGCAATAACTTGAGGAAGATTTAAAGGATAACATTGGGAAAGCCATCCTGTGTGTCTTTTCTGCCAGAGGGAAAGAGCCTTAGAATAACAGGCTTAAGATTAAGGAGGAAATATTTTCTTCTTTCGCTCACTGTTAGTACAGCTCACAAGAATTTTTCAGCAGGAAAGAAGTCAAAATATTCAATGTGGCTGGTGGTGATGAGTAACAGGGAAGAGATTTAGAGAAAAGATGATGGACAGTACAGCATTTCCATTTCCACTTTATTTTTACTGAGGGAGAAAACAGGGAACTTTGTGTTCTAAATATGTTAGAGAAGAGCCTGATGAATGCAGAAGTGAGATTTTTCATGGTTTTAACACAATTATTAACCTTAATTTAGGCTGCATTCCAGTAATGTGTATGAGATCTTGTGCATGTGTACTTAGTCACCAAACAACAAAGCCATCATTAACTAATATTATTAATTACACCTCTGCTCTCCTACTAAAAGTTGAAATGTCTGAAATGTAGGCCTACCTAGGTATGTAAATGTACCTATATTCTAAACTAATCTCTAAACATATCAAACTGCTTACTGGTTAAATGTTTTTTTTCCCTTTATATCGTTCACAATCAGCCTGAATAGCGAAAGCAGCATGTTAGCAGCTACGTGCATAAATGGAAGACAATAGACTTAAAGCATAAAAATACGCTTCTGGTCGTGTTAAAGTGCAAATAGTGCGAAGAAAATGTGAGCCGTTGTGCGTTCTGTCTAGACAGCTGGATTGTTCCGAGTCTACAGCCATGCTAGCAGCTATGTAAGGCTGTACTTTGGCAGTAGCAGTGTTTTTAGCTAAATGCTAACATTAACATTCTAAGATGCTCACACTCTCAAGGCTAACATGTTGATTCTTAGCAGGTGTGATCTTTACTTACCATATTCGCCATCTTAATTTATCCTGTTCGCATGCTAACATTTGCAAATTATCACTAAAGAACAGCAATGACATTAGCTTGGCAGGCATCATGAACCAAAGGCATTGGACAAATTTGACCCCATGATGGCTCTACAGAAAAAGTCAGGGGTTACCAAAGCTAGACAATTATTTAATTATTATTTAATTATTAACACAGTCCATCAAATAGTCAAGACATTTAACCCTGAACCACAAATGTCATGTCAGTAGGCTTCATTCTCTGAGGATCATGAATGTCTTTACAAACTATGATGATAATCTATCCCGTAGTTGTTGGATCCTGAGAGCCTTGCTACAAGCATGGCTTAAAAAGTGCAAATTGTGACTTGAATGACCAGTTTTAAAACTCAAATTGTGGCAGCAGCAGCAGCAGCTGAGGGAAAACCGCCGTGGTGTTTTCAAATCACAGGGACTTTCCTCAAACTTGTTTTTGAGACATGTAAATGATGCATGAACTTCCTATGAAAATGTTTAATGTTTCAACTCTAAGGTTTATGAAAATGATGCTGTCCCGTTGAAGTGTCTCCTTGTTGTAGGGTGTTATTTGTTTCAATTAGCAGTACATTTATGCGCAACACCACACAGGGGATTATTATTGAAGGGCCTGACCCTGCAGCTGGGCCAGATTATCTGATGTTGGGTGCCAGGTGGTAATGAAGCAACTGGAAAACCCACAAAATCTCATTGGTGGATGAGGGTAAAGTTCTCAACAACTCTACATTCACTAGCAAGGAACACACCCTCCATATAATACGTTTAAAAGATTTATTGAACAGAGGCACATGTCGAATGTTTGAATATTGCTGATGGTTTGGGGAAGCTTCGTGGGGACGTCCGCCGTGGCACTCGGGTACGACGAACCCCCTTCAGGACCCTACCGAGAGAAAAGAGAAAAAAGGGGAGAAAGAACGTGAAATTACTGCGCCGGTGGGGCGCAGTAATTTCGAAATTCCGCTAAATAGCAACAATTTGTACTCATGATTGACATTAGATTTACTCTTCGTGAGGTGTTTTCTAACACTCACAATATAATGATTGTCATAATATCAAGTTTTTTTTAGATGAGACCATTTTTATAGGTACACTTTTGATCTAAGTTGCATTTTGTTTTTCATAGCACATGATGCAAGCGTGATTTTATTTTTCAACATAAAGTAACAATTTCTTCATCCAGCCAGCTGCATATGTGGGAGTTGAGTTAGTGTCACTTGCCATAATCATCATAAACTAGCTTAAAATACCACATTGAGCTGAAAACCCCCAATTAGAGTACAGGGCCCTTTTGTCACCGTGCACTAAATCTAGTAAATTAGGAAAACTTGTTCTCCTGCACTTGACAACTGTCTGTCTTGTTCTTTATTTTTATATTAAAAAGTCTGTTTCATTTTCAGCACCTGCAGTTGCATGTTTGTGATTTTCACTACAGACTTCAACATGTCTGCTTCAGTTATTTTGTGTATTCAAAGGATTTCAAATGAGCCCTCCCATCCATACCCCTCGCTGAGAGTTGCTCCCAAGGCTGATCTAACGCAGACCACATGCAGAGCTTGTGTATGATGGTATTGACTTTACATTCAATCTGCTTACTCTCCCAGGGCTTCCCTTGGAGGGGTAAAATAGGGTTGGCAACATTCTTTTGCCTCTTGTAAAACCTCACTGAGTTTCAGCATGCAGGACGGAGTATGGATTTCTTGTGGGATGTGAGCCAGATTTTATCAGCGGTCAAACATGCAGATATGACGGAGAAGCTGTCTAGATAAAGAGAGCAAGGTAGAAATTGCCAGCTCTGCTTTAATGTTGCCGTTGTGATTCCCATACATACTCTCCCAATGATGTCAACGTGCCTGTATGAATGGTGATGTCATCTAAAAGAAAAGGGTTGGTGCTCGCCGGAGAGCGTCGCCAGCAGAAGACTGTCTAGGAGCCAGAGCATTAGCATAGAGGCTAGACAGGTCCACTTTCAAACCCAATCACCCGATCTGTCATCTTCCTGTTACCGCTGCTTGTTGTGCCGAGCCCCTGCCAGGGCTCACACTCAAAATAACTATAAAATAATATTCAAAGAAATGGCTGTATTCCATGAAGATATTTCCCCTGCAGAGCTCATCTCTCTGCCTTGCTGTAATTGGGGTGTGACCTAAATATCTGACTGAAGCTGCACTTCAGCGAGTCTGCAGCCTCATTGACCTACATATGAGGAGAACATTGGTAAAGCTTTGCAGAAATCAATACGCCAAAATGTCCTTGCAACTTGGCACCGGGGGCTGTCCTTTGAATGGAATAAATGTTGTTGTTATTGTCGTGGCGATAATGTAGATTGACTTTGTAACTGTGTACAGCGATTAACACAAGCTGTCAACCTGTTGGCTAGCTGCAAAGTTAAGCAGACTGTTTTGAAATTTCTCATTTTGATGCATTTGTTGATATTTAAAAATGAATCTAAAACATTTCATTCTGTATTTTCACGTGAGTGTTTGTATCAGTTCATGGCACTGCTGTCTGAACATCAATACAGAGTTTAGTTACCACTCCCACTTTGTTCTCTTTGGGTGGCTGTGTCAGCTACTATTCAAAGTAACAGTGTTTCAGACTGGTTACAACAAACCTCTTAAGTTTACTTTCAACCTATTTAGGCTTCCACTATACTTCTCTCGCTCTCGTGTTTCAGTTGTGCTGCTGTAGTCAGATTTAGTGGTTTTAACGCTGTGTTCGGCGCCCTGCCCTTCTTTTGAGCCGTGCATGGAGGTGAATGAAGATGATGCTGCACAGATTACATCTCCCAGAGAGTCAGAGTTAGTATCTAATGTGCCTGCAGATAGCATTGACTGACAACAGAAATGGCGATAGAATGGAGCAGCTGTATCTAAACAGCAGATGTTTAGTGATTTAGAAATATTTCATTATCACACACTGACTGTTCAGAGTTTATCAGCACAGGAAAGTTCTCAAATTAAAACAAAGAGAGACCAAGGCTGGTATCAAAATTCATTAGAGCTATTCCCTGTGGTTTTGTAATTGATCGTGACAGATCCACCTCCTGTTGCTGACAACCTCTTTCCTACTGTGAACCCCTCAGTGAGTGGGATTGATTTAGGACTTCCTCCTCGCTCTTCTCCTCAGCCTTGGCAACAACAATAAAACTGGCTCCAGCCTGATGTTCCTATGTTCTTACCCCTCCAGGGGTAACCAGGCTTGGTTTGGTTTACACGCGCCCTGTAATTAGGAACATCCTCTGGGTCTGGTAATGTCCATGAATTAGGAATTGTTTGTGAGGAGATGACCGTCAATGGTGTATAAAGTCAGAGAAACTGTAAGAATAAATGTTTGTTTTACAACATGTGGACACAGGGTTTCTCAGGTTTTTAATTACAAGGCTGTCCTCAGTAAGATTGTTTATCATGGGTGAGAACTAAAGGTCAGGCTAATTAGAGGTTTAGCACCCTGTGGCTGGCTTTAAGTAATGTTTGGTTGTATGTGCGGTATTAGATTTGACTATAGATGTTGACACATTGTTCTACTTCTTAAGAGCATTAAAGTGACACTTTACATGTCTGTGCCAGTAATAACAATCAATGAAGCAATCTCAAAAGCAACTATAATAGTCAGTGACATAAATCTACTATCTATTTTTGCTTTGGTCATCTAAAGTTAGTTTTTTGTTAGGAGTGTTGGTGTGATGATCCACCATTTTGGTCCAGACGGAAATATTTAAACAATTGTTTTTGCAGACATTCATCATCTACAGAGGATGAATCCTACTGACTTTGCAGATCCTCTGACTTTTCCTTTTGCAGCAACATGAGGTTGACATTTATAATTTTGAGTAAAATTTCTCGACAACTGTTGGATGGACTACCATGAAATTTGGTAAACACATTCATGTTCACCACAGAATGAATTGTTTGGAATTTGGTTGAAAAGATTAATGACGCTCCCCTCAGATTCAGATATACTTGTCCGAAATCTCGATTTATTTATCTCTAAACTATTTAGTGTCTATTAAATAGGGAGCAGTGAAAGAATGAACAAGAGAGTGATTAGTCTTGTTTTACGGTATATAACTGAGATGCCATTTGAATGTACCTAAGAGCGGCTTCTGGTCCACTTAATTTGCAATACCTTGCACAGGCCTGGTAGTCAAATGCACAGGATCTGGTAGTACTTTTAGGATACTCATTTTATTGTTCGGAGGTGTATCATATCATTCAAGGGAAATCAATAATCATGGCTGCACAAAGAATCAGTCTACACTGAAAATAAAGATGTAAAAGTAGCCTAGGTTGAGTTATGATAACTTGTGACAATTTAATTTATTTGTCTAAATTTCGAGGGTAATAATTAGTTCCTGGATCCTTCACGGTCAGTCATTCAGTGTCACTAATTGTTTCAATCAGATTTCCTCGCCATCCACTTTCCTCTGCTCTTACACAATATCTCTCTTGTCCCATGAAGCATGATTATTTACACGTGATCTAAGCAGCAAATGATTGTCCGGGCTCTTTCACTGTTAGGAAGTTGCTTTTTCTCTGACCAGAAGCCAGAATTACAGGCAGGAAATTGAGAGCAGAATCAGTACCAGAGGGTGTGTGTGTGTGTGTGTGTGTGTGTGTGTGTGTTTATTGTAGCAAAGGGTGTTTTGTGGAGACAGCAAGTTGAATTGTGGATCCCGTCCCCCGCTCGGCGCCATGAAGCCCACACACAGGAAGCTTCTCCTGCTAAATACAGCTGACCGCCCCTCCCCTCCCTCCCTTCCCTCCCCTCCCCTCCCTCCCTTCCCTCCCCTCCCCTCCT
>JAVQJD010005492.1:0-11586 GCA_036023655.1 Nannoperca australis
AAAGTCATCTTCATTGAAAAGTACAGTGCTTTTCCTTCAAAAATAAGGACATTTCAATGTGACCCCAAACTTTTGAACGGTAGTGTATATATATATATATATATATATATATATACATATATATATATATATATATATTGCACATACTTATTTATTTTAAATGAATAGTTTTGGGGTACACATTTTGGGTAATACATGAATACACTGTTGCCAAGAGTTAGATGAGACTACTCTCATATTGTTAGAGCAAATATGAAGCTACAGGCAGTAGCTGGTTAGCTTAGCTTAGCATAAAGAAGGGCAAATGGGGAAACAAGTAGCCTGGCTCTGTCCAAAGGAAACAAAACCTGCCTACAAGCACCTCTAAAGCTCAAATTCACACATCATATGTTGTGTTAAATCAAGTCGTGGTTTCACTGGGGGTTATGACTATTTCTTGGCGATGAGCAGTGACTTCCTGGAGTCTTGTCATCACCACGCAGTAGCTTCCAGAACCAAAACCTTTGGACAGCTAACTGTCTGCTGGCTGTAGCTTCATATTTGCTCTAACAATATGAGAGTGATGTCGAGCTTCACATCTAACTCTGGGCAATAAAGCGAATAAGTGTGTTTCTACTTGAAACTAGTTGAACAATGGAAGTGCTGCTGTCAGAATCATTCAGTGAGCTTTGATGGTAGTGGGAGGAACGATTTTCAAATCTTTCACACTAAATGGAGTCACAGTATGTTTCAACCTTGAAAATTATTTCTTAAAAATAAGACTCACTAGGATTTCTGTCATTCCCTCAACTTTTGTGTTCACTAACTGCTTCTCTACCTGGCTTTTCTCCGTCACACTGTGATGGCCGCTGTGTCTTTCTCACCTCTTTCTCTCCATCTATATCACCTCAAGCCTCCTGTAGAAGAGACGGATGATGTCCCTGTTATATCAGCCCTAGGATATTATTGGCATTTGTTTATTGTTGTGTTTGCTAGATCTACAGGGAGGGCTCAATTATCACTGGTGCTTTTAGGAGTGACCTTGGAAACTCATTTGTTTTTCTCCCGTTAACTACAGATCCAATACCGCCCGCAGACGATTACACCCATTGAGAAGTGCACACAGATATGGGTTTGAGTTGTGTGTTCTGATAGATGGTGTGACTATTTGTGTGTCTGTGTATTAGGGTGTGTGTGCGCGTCTTCATCCACCGTCCTTGGTAATGATAGCGTAGCGTCATGTCAGCTGGGTTTGACAGAAATTAAACAGAAGGGAAGAAATGGAGAGAATAACCGCTAGTTTGACAATTTCTGTATTTGTCTTTTGCTTCATCTTAGTCAAACAAGTCTTTTGTGCCTGTGTGGGTCATTTTGTTGAAGGCAAACATTCAATAATCGAAGCCATTAGGCTCTGTATGGTTTCCTCATCAGCGTTGTTCCACAGTCCATTCGATAGCAGTTCAGTCCTATTGTTTTGTTCTTTGTGACTTTGCCTACATCCACCTTGACTTTTTGAACAAGAGTAATAAATCACACTGACGCTGGGATCAATTGCTGAACAAGTGGCACTAAATTCTTTACTTCCATGAATTGAGCTGCTAGAGTTTATGTTTCTGCCCCATTTTGTCTGCTTGTCTGTGTGCTGCCATCAACATATCTCGAAAAGTTGCTGCCGCATTATTGAGACGTGAAAGGTCATGGTGCAAGAAGCGGATGAACTTTACATACAGATTCACTCAAAATTAGCTTTAGTGGGTGAATTGTTGGCGTCATAAATTTTGCATAACTCTACACACTATTATGGCGGAAAACCCTCCATCAACTGGCTAGCCAGCTGCAAACCGATGTTTGATCACTGTCACTCCTAACAGATTTACTGTGCTTCACTATATTCTATCTTTCATATAGGCTGTAACAATTGCAATCCAAGTCAACCATAGAAATAAACTTATATGTTATATTTATCAGCACCATCCAGAACTGTTGCTGACCTAACTCCAACCTGTTCTTCTTTCTCTTTCACACTGCTCTGTTAATTTGACAGATCTTCGTCATGACATGCACTCTGCTGATGTCCCTGACAGACGATGACACATATGATGTGAATATCATGTACTTGGAGGAAAAATCAGTTCACACTTATTCAGCTTGAGACTTGTGCTGGTGTGCTTGCTATACATTTCTCTTCTGTGCAAGGAATGAAACGGCATGGCAGAGTAGCCAGCGAGGTTAGTTTTAATTTGCATAAGTATTAAAATTCGAAGAGTATATCCTCAATGAAAGCACTAGCTCCCTCATATTTTCCTGTCTTTGAAAAAGTGATCCGAGTCCACAATGAGGAGGACATGCGTGTTTGACGATTGGTTATGGATGGAAAGATCATGGCATGGTTATATGGCAGCTGTACCTATAGAGTTGTCACCCAAGCTTGAGATGGGTTTTATCATCTACTCTATTTACACTGTTTTTCAAATGACTTCAACACAGCAGTGTATTTGCAGGAAGCTTCATGATAAGCTTGAAGAAATGATAAAATAATGACAAAGGATGAGGAAAAGGGAGCCAAGATGAAGGCTGGAGCGTTGCGCTATCCAAAAGGAAAATTCTTTCAATCATTGTCCATATTATATGTTCTGTGAGGGCAGAAAATGAGTTGTGGGAATAGGAAGAAAGGAATCCCTCAGAAGATTTAACAAGGCTTTCTGATGGGGCCAGAGGTCTTTTCATGAATAATACATGAGGTCTGAGAGAGGAAGAAGAACAGAAATTCTGGCTCTGTCAGACCAGGGAGTTTAAGGGAAAAGTAGGCATGTTGGCTCTGATGGGTCTGCAGTTTTACTGGCTGGGCCAGTGGAGGCTTTAACCTCCTCTGCAATGCCCTGTTTTTGTACTCAGAGCCTCAGTCCAGTCTAGCACAGACCTATGAGACATAACTGCCCCGAAGGCCTCTCATAATAATTTGGCCTTAACTTGTTTTGTAAGGTTGATCGTTTTTTCTGCCTGGGTGGTTGTTAGTTGAAGACATGACTGAACAGTGTTGAGGAGTCTGTTATTTAGGGCAGGGGGGCTCTGGTGGTTCATTTAAACCCTCGTTGTGCGTCTGGTCTTGGTCACATCTGAAGGTCACAGCTACGGCTTCACTGACTACGCTTAGTACTGCCATGCTGCACTTAAGACTCAGGTCTTCCACACTGATTAGTTTTACCTCAGAAGGATGTGGCGCGTATGTCTATGTTAGTGTGCATGTGAATGCGTGTGTGTGGTGATGACAGAGAGAGAGAGATCATTTATTGATATCTGCCAACATGTTTGTGAAGGTTTGCTGGTGGTGGTGTCCATGTGTGTCTGTGCCTGAATCAGGATAGGTTGGCCTGTGCTATAATTCACGTCCTCATTAAAATGCTGAAAGTTTTGGCTTTAAAGTCACTGTGACCCCCGGTCTGCTGTACGGACCAGGACCTGCATACTGAGCAGAGCTCTGATTGATCTGCCTAAGTAGCTGCAATTAACAGGGACGTTCTTCGTCCAGAATTGGCCCTCTCCCCATCGCAGACATGCAAACACCCACGCATGGACGCATATATGCTCATTAGATGCTTACAATGAATTCATGCGCTGAACTGTGATTTAAAGTGTTTGATCCTAATGTGGAGCTGGTCACCTCTGACACCTAAACTCCGCCCACTAATGATTATGCATAGAGTAATTTGACACCTTGCCCCTTGAACAGAAAACAGATGACATGAAACGATGAATATAAAGCAAAAAAGGAGCCGTTCCACTGGGAAGGGTTGCTGAATTGCCTGATGACGACGACCTTTGTTCAAAATCCTGAAAGACATTAACAATATAATGAGTCACATCACATCAGTATGGAAAGTACCTGCGCTAGTGTTACATAAATGGATTTAGACTGGTCTTGCATATTCCTAAGACCCTCAATCATAATACGACAGTGAAAAGACAAGTTAAAGCAACACGGATTTGCAAATCTTACTTCAGATACCGGGGAATCAAATGTTGCCTTTTTAAAGTTGTGTAACCAATAAACCATTTCAGGTCTTTTATAAATATTGGTGACATGCAGTGTAGCCGTTTTTCAGAGCGCTGTGTGTCAGTGTTTGGTTCACAGCTTGGTATCGTCAGTCACGGACTCCACTGGCTGCCTCCACCACCTTGCCTTGCCCAAATTACATTTCTTGGACAATCATCAAAAGTCTGACTCTGACTGAGGAGCTTTGAGGCCCTGGAAATGGAAACTGATTTAGCACTGCACTCTCAAGACAATTCAGTATACAATCTAATATGGTCAGCCAGACACAGAGAGAGAGAGAGCAAGAGGGTGAGGTGAAAAGGAAGCATGGGAGTAGCCACAACACCCTTCAGGAGACCTCCATGAGCCAGCTCAGGACTTTTTCTGTTGCTCCCCAGGGGCACTTTCAGACTAAAACTTTCATGTTTTCAGCAACCTGGGTGGACAGTGAAATGAGAAAGGGCAGGAATGACATTGGGTCAAAATGATATTTATGGAGGTCTATTTATCCCTCATCCCATATTTATGAATCACCTAATCCTTAAGGGGCACACCCATCAGTTCGTTATCCTCTACCACTGCTGCAGTTTATCAGAATCTTAAGGCAGTCATTCGGTTGCTTGTTGCGTGTTAATGAAAGTGGATTGCAGCTCAAATTGCCCTTTAATTCAAACAGACGTTTTCATTTGTCCCCGTGATGTAAAGGGGAGTAACTCAAAAGAACTGAACAAAGCAGTTTGCATTAAAACCTTGGCTCTGGTGTTTGGAGGCGTTTGTGTTTGCGTGTGGGTTGTGGGGATCATATACTGTAATTCATTGGTGTAAGATTTAGCATTGAGGATTGTGAGCTGTCTCAGGACCCAGCTATTTACTTAGAGCCAGAGGTGATTCTGGCTGCTCTGTGTCCATGTAGCACCACTCCAAACACACACGTGCCAGACACCATGCAAGCCCCCTCAATGCTTCATCTTTCCCCTTCTCTTTAAGTGATAAAAGCGTCTCCTGAGGCATGCCAACTCACTTTATCAGTTTTGCACTTGCCGTTGTAAATCAAGGCCAGCGTGGTATGACATGGTTTCACATTTCCGCCTTATTTTCATTCTACTATGCAGCCTCAAGGCCACACTGAAACGAAGGGATACAAATAATAATCTGATCAGATTAATAATTTAATTATGCCCATGTTTGAAAATTCCAAATGAAGACAGATTATATGTGATTGAATTGATGTGGGATAATCTTGGTTTACTTTTTTTTTGCTATCACGGTATGATGTTGTAGTTAAAGGGCCAAAGTTAGTTAAAGGTTAACCTGTCCTGTTGGCGGTTGTGTTTGCTTGAAAGGCATATTAGGAGGCAGGTATACAGTATGTTTGAATTTCTGTTCTTTATCATTATTTATATTATTTTATAATTATTTATTTTTGTTAATACCTGAATCCATGTCATGAAACTTTTTTAATTTTATTGCTTTAAAAACCCAGTGTAGGGTTGGTCTCTCCGGGTTAAGATAATTTGGTGCATGGACATTTTTTTATTTTTTTTTATTCTCACAAGCAGCCATTTTGGTTTTTGTGAAGTGAAGCAAATAGAAGATGAACTGAGAGGTTAATATAAGCAGCAATATAGTCGGCTAGGTATATAACTGGATGGTGCAGTACAATTGTTCCCAAAGCATGCTCCCAGGAGCTGCGGGATTTAACCATGTTGCTTGATCAAGTGGGTTTGGTGCGTGTACACCCATACATATAATACACATGCTGCACACTTACTGTGATCAACACTCACCTTTACACACACACACACACACACACACACACACACCTTCCCACTCTTTAAACACCCACCCTTTTCATCAGGGCCTCTGATGTAGTTTTAAAAGGAGCTCCTTCGCCTGTGTAGGAAATGGGGTCAACCCCAACTGTGCTCCTGTCCCTGATCTTAACCTTTTGTGTCTTGAACATAACTGATTGATTAATGAAAGCTTGCTTCAGTGGAAATCTCTTAACCAAGGGTTGAGGTCATGTACGAGTGAGGGGATGACAGCCAGACCAGCTACATGCTCAAAGCAGCGAAACATCTGTTTCATCAGTGACATTTTCAGTTTCTTACTCTGTGTTCCATTTCCCTGATGTCTGCTTGCAGTGTGGCATTTTGATGCCATCTCTCTTTTTTATTTTCTCATTGTCTAATTTCTCCCCTGCACATTGTCCTGCCTGCTGCCCAAAACTCTTTCCAGAAATCTTTTCCACTCTTTCTGCCTCTCTCTCCGACCCTCCAGGTGACTTCAGCTTCAGCGGAACTAATAAGTGGATCTACTGTAGAGGGCGGCTGTGGCCCCACTGCAGCAAGAGCTTAATTTATAAAGGAATGGTGCTATGTTTTCATCAAAATAACAGCTAATTTTGTCTACATCCGAGAAACCTACATGGTTTTAATTGCTCCTAAGAGAGCACTACAGTGTTGTCAGTCACAGTTCTCCACCAAACACGCTCACTAAACTAAATATATCTTCCTTGTCTTTTTTGGTTGGAGCTAAATGCTTAAAGCTGTTTTATTATTCTGTCCCTGTGGCATCAGTGCACAGTATGTATGTAGAAAGAGTCAAGTAAAGAGTAGTTATTAGTTTGCAAAATATGCCTCATACCTCTTTTCCAGTCTCTCTCTCTCAGGTTTATTTAATTATTGAATATTGAATAACATTTTACTTTTCTTTTTCTGTGTTTTTTTTAAACCTGTGCCATTTTCTTTCCGTTGGTATTAACGAGAGCTGGTTGGAGGTGTTGAGAAGATGAGGTGGAGAAAAGTTGGATGAATGTAATTTACACATGAGAAATTGGAATTTTTGCACACGTTTGTGTGAATGTGTGCCTAAGCGTGTAGGTGCACATACTGCATGTGTGTCCATTCGCTTGTGTTAATGTGTCTCAGGATAAAACACGATGTGTTCCCAAATGACTTTGGCTTTAACAGCTGAAGAAGTGCCTGCTAAGCACCAGCCCTCATTACCATGCAGATCAGATCAGGAGGCACTATAAGTGTTTGTGAAATGAGTGTCCTTTCTCTGCAAATGCCAATGCCAGTCTTTCCTGGTCTCATTTTTATTGGGGCACAGTTTGGTTAAGAGTCGTTAACATTACAGTTCCCTTTAAGTACCAGACCCTCCCTTTAATAGATCATAAAGGTGAAGCATTTTAACATCCCGTGGCCACATTCATTTTGAAACATTAGTATAATTACCATAAACAAACAAGACAATCACCCGGAAGACTGGCAGCTTCTGCAAGCCTCTACAATATATTGTCTGCCATTGGGCTTGACTTTATTGGAAATCTGATGGATTGCATAATTGCTTTATGGCACACAACAGAAGCACAAGCAAGCACAATCCTTCCTTAAATTGGCAGTTGATGGAGTGAATAAGAGATGACAGAGAAAAAGACAGCTTCGTGTACTTAGGACGTGTATCAGTGCTTAGATCGATGCTACAGATGGTAGCCTTTAACCTGAAATGAATTTGAGTGTACAGGACATGCTGAATATTACTGCAGTTTGCAATCTGCTGCCTTCGCTTTTGCATGTGAAATCCCTTGTGCTAACATGCTAATATTCTAAGGCACTCTTCTCTCTGTCTCTGTGTCTCCAGGTTCACCGGCCCCAACCTTCCCTCACCCATCATTAGCAGCAAGAATTGGCTGCGACTGCACTTTACCTCTGATGGCAACCACAAGTTGAGAGGTTTCAGTGCCCAGTACCAAGGTAAGATAAAGGATTTAATCATCAGATCAACTTCTCATCTATCTTGGGCATCAGGTTTAACTCTAGAGATCAGCAAATACTGGCTGGGTTTCTGTAATATTTGATTAAAATATTCTTGGTCACCCCAAGGATAAAACCTAATATTTATGCTGATCCACCAAACTTTTCTCTGGTGCCCAAAATGAGAATCTTGTTTCCACTTGTACACAAGAACTAACGGACATCTAGTCACAGACGGCCCTGAAATTAAACACATGTACTCCCCAGAGAATGAACTCACACTATTCGATATGTCTCATAATCTAAGAGGCAGATTGCCATGAAATCTGCTGAGCACATTTCTGCTCCTAAGGGAATGAAGTGCAAGTGACCCCAGTGTCATTTATTTTGCAACACTGTCAAGACAAAATGGAACCATCAATATATGATAGTCCAAAATATAAGTCCAAAAAATGTCATCATTCATCTGGTTTCTAGTGCAAACGAGCTTATCTTTCCTTACAGTCTGCCTTATTTTAGCTTGTTTTTTAGCTGTATTGGCAGCAAATAAAATTCCAGAAATCAAGATTGTAGACATTATTATAGTGCCATACAATTTACACAACCACACACACACACACACACACGCACACAGACGCACACACACAAAATTCTGTCTCTTGGGGGTTCAGGGGTCAGCTTTAAGAAGGGATGAGCAAAAAAGGTGATCTTTAAGGATCACACCTCCAGCCGTCTGCTGGGAATCTCAGAGACGGTGGCGGGTGGGGGGTTGGGATATGGAAAAGAAAATGCAGTGAGCCTATGGGTTTATAGGTTCAGTGTTAGATAAATATGTTTAGAAGATCAGAGAGAAATGGGAGACTAATACTTTAATTAGATTAAACACTGACTCCATCTCTTTCATCCCCCAACCCCCACCAGCCACTCTCATCATGACAGTTCCCATGATTCCACTACTGCGGCATGTTGGAGTGATGAATTGACTGTTGATTAAATATCGTCTCTGGCTCTCTGTAATTTACGTGGCACAGGAAACAGCCGCATCCCATCAAACCCTGCGCCTCATAGGTAGTTAGTTGCCTCACTGCAAACATGATAATACCCTTTTTTCCTGCTTTTTAAATAAAATCAGGGAAACAAATCTAAAAAGAGCTTCTTTATTGTGTGTTTTTCATCCACACACACAATAAACAGACTTTTTGACACATGACTCAGATTAGCTTTGAATTACAATGCAGCTGAAACGGAGCAAAGGATGAAAACACATTTGTGCAAAACAAGTAAAGTTCCATTGTCAGGAACCGTCAGAGTAATTAAATAGGATAGGAGAGTGTGAAGGGGCGCACAGACAATGCTGATGGTGTTTTTGAAATTGATGAATAAATATGCATTTAGATGAGCGTCTTACTTTGCTATAACGGCTTTGTTTTTTATTTTCTCTGCAATTATCATGACAATCAATAGTTGAAACCTCATATTTTTATTGTATAGAAATTAGTGTTTTAGCTCCTCATATACTCTGCCTAATAATCTAATAATAATGTTATTCCATGCACACTTCTATCTACAAGATTGCAAAGAAATTGCCCATTGTTGAGCTCTCTTCTTCTTCTATGTAAACTAAATAAAAATTTCAGTTTTCTTATTTGGGCAGGTCTTTTGTGTAATTGTTTTGTGCTGTGAACAGTTGGAGTGGGAGTGGGCAAAGGTGTATGGTACATTATATATGATATACTGTGTCTGCTGCAGATGTTTAGGCACTGCTGAAATGTGTGGGTGTTATTATTGCACTTTCTGCTGTCTTATACGTCTCTCTGTTCTGTTTTACCTCTACAGTGAAGAAGATGACTGAACTTAAGTCTCGAGGTGTAAAGATGTTGCCTAGCAAAGACAACCACCACAAGATATCAGTGTGTAAGTTACAAACCTTACCTGTCAACAGAGGTTTGGAAATGAACCGGTCTGAAATGAAAAGTTTCACTAAACCTTTTCCTTAAAAATCTGCAATATTCAAGCATGGACCGAGATTTAACTGGCACAATGTGGCAGGTACCTCTAATTAGACATCATAGGAAAGCAAGCTAGGTTTGTCTTGTTGGAGAACAGTTTCTATAGATGTGCCTACTTGTTATATTTGGTTAATCTAAACAAATGTAGATTTTCAAAATAACTTTTTCCTCCTTCTGCATCTTGTGTAAAACCCTGGCAAAGGCATCAGATGTCACTTGCTATCAGTGTAACTTTTTTCTCAGCAGACACCAGTGGCTATCATAGTATGACTCTGCAGTGCTGTTAAGGGCTTCTTTATTTTTATCAAGGATAAGCAGCAGGTATCGCTGCAGTAGGAACTAAACGTTCTATGTCATTGAACAAATTGACTTAACCAAGGCTCAATACAAGAAAAAAATGACCTTGACACTGTGAATACGCCTGTGAATTCCATCAGTCCCAAAAAATAGAACAACTGTTGCCTCCACAACTTATATGTCTATCTGTTGGAGAAGATGCCAGATGCCCTTTTCAGCTTTTCACCTGTCTCAACTCTTGTTCAAAGTCATTTAAAAGTTTGTTCCTCTACTCCTTGGCCAGAGAACAGGGTGAATGCTGACTGTTGTAAGAGGTGCAGACACAAAGGACGCACTGTCTGTGCTAGAGATGCAGTTCTAATAGCAAATGGACAGCAGTAATTGCATTGGTTTCTCTTCACGCCACGGCTGTGTTCCTTGCCCTTGTTCTCTCTCACCCTCTGTCTGAGTTCGCTGTTCATTATCCCATTCAGCTTCATTTGAACATCTGCAACATTAACAACTTGACAGCCATGAGTCATCTGACTAGAGTGACACAGAGAAATGGATGGAGGGTTTAAGAACAACCTCTTGAACAAAAATAGGTGCATTAATGATAATCCTGCCTCAAGGCCAATTACAGTTTGTTTTATCCACTTCTACTTCCTTTTTTATCCTTTGCTTTTAATCCTTATGTTTCTCAGAAAATCTCTTTCCTTCTTTCCTTTTATTTGCATTAAGTTAATGATTTTTATTTTCACTTTACCTTCTTCCACTTTACATTTCCTTGTCTCCAGTATTTTATTTTACATTATTTGACAGCCAGTGACAATTAATGGAGAGAGAAAATAATTAAGGTCATTACTGACTAAGAACTAAGAAATCAGAGAGATGTTTTTAAGTTACTATTTAGATGAAAGCAAGTAATTAGTCTAAATAAACGTTTCAAGGTTTCAGCTTATAACATGCAGAAATGTCATTCTTCACAGCTAGAGCAACGTTTACGCAATATTCACAATATAAGTCTCTAAAATGACAATACTTACTTAACTTACAATACTAAATGATCTCTCTCAACCCTACCCCCAACAACTGAATTGATAGACTGGAAATCAGTCCACCACATCTCTGTTTGATGCTTGTTACAACCCGGCTCCAAGGTAGCAACAAAGATAGTAGACAAAGTTTCAGCGGGAAGTAAAGGCAATTTATTTTTAGTAATACAGTCAAATGGAGAATGTATTAGCCCGCTGCTACGAAATCAGCCGAGGGTCAGAGCCCCCCCCCCACGACGCAGCTTCCCAACAACCGACAGTGATCAGAGAGCAAACCAGGAACCCGAGAACAGAGAAACCAGACCACCGAGAGCAGAGCAGGGCGACCACCCGACTGGAACAACAGCCCCCGCAGAGACTAAGGAGGCTCCTTTTAATGGGCAGAGCACCCCGCACCCAGGTGTAGCTCATTGCCACTGATCAACCCCACTCAGCACCTGAAACACAAAACAGACAGACAAACAGACAAGGAAACC
>JAVQJD010005496.1:0-18425 GCA_036023655.1 Nannoperca australis
CACACACACACACACACACACACACACACACACACACACACACACACACACACACACACACACACACACACTAGTCCAGGAAATAAACGATGAAATATGAACATGTCAGCCAGGCAAGACCCATTACTGATTTTGATTAAAGAAGGTAATAACAGCGTTTAGAAAGGTTGCAGCATCTAGATCTCTTTCTGAGTTGTAAATTAGGAATATTGATTTGGTGTAGCTGCCTTTTCAGTTATCCATAAGGGCATCTTTCATTACAAAATGTGCGGCTATCAGTGTTGGAGCAGTCTTTATTAAGTGAATAGAGCACACAGAGCGTTAGGAATAACAGCAATGTGGGTGGAAGGATTAGGTGATATTATCAAATATCGTTTGAAAAATGTACTTTGACATGCAAAGGTCACATTATTCTCAATTCTATATATTGATACAGCCTGTAACAATCTGTGTATTTCTAAATGTAATTAATTGAGCATATGGCACACATAAAGTGCATTTTTTTCAGGTTTTATAATGATGCTATGCTATCTGTGTTTAAATCTCCTCAACACTTCACAGTAAAACAACATCCTAAGGTAAAACATTAAAAACTCAGCTAATCCTCTTCATCAGGATGGTGTGGGTGTGATTTGATCAGATTTGATTAACGGGGACTAAACAACCCACCAACTGTCTTCAGGTTCTGATGCAAATGTCCCTAAATCCTGATGGATGCATTGCAGCATGTCACGCTTTTCCCCAGCGGAGCTCCACCCACTTCAAACCAGCTAGAAGAGCTCAGGAAAAACAAGAAAAAACTGTCACATTTATACTTGAAACAACCGATACTGTTCTAACTTTGGCAGAAAATACTGTGTTCATGTGGGATCCAACCAGTCACACAGAGAAACCAATAACAAAACAGAGAAATTCCATTTTACCTTTAAAATGTCAACCCTTTTGCAGGCCGTTCCTGGTACTGCCTCCGCTGATGGAGTGGATCCGGGTGGCGGTCGCCCACACTGAGCATCGACGAAGCTTCTCCGTGGACAGCGATGATGTGAGGCAGGCCGCCAGGCTGCTGCTCCCCGGTGTGGACTGTGAGCCACGTCAAATAAAGTAAGGATATGATGCTTTACACATCGTTTTACTTCAACAAGCAAGCTGGTCTTGAGGCAGAAATAACTGGTTTAGTGAAACCTCAGTGAGTGAAGAAGACCCCCTGTTTAAGTATGGGAAGTCATTCTGCGTTGTGAGCGCTATCAGCCAGCAGGAGGATGTCTTTCTTGCTTCTGGAAGTGTTTCATCCTCCTAAACGTTTCCCCCTGAGCCCAGTAGCTCAACTCGGACATCTCTCAGGCCACACAAAAGGTCCAGCTATGCACACATCAGTTCAAATCTTCTGTAAATTCTGCCCCCAAGAATAGTCAAGTAGTAGTTTGTGTTCCCTACAAATCTAGGCCTCTGTTTTACTGGAACTAATTACAACATGCATGTTACAAAAGCCAGATATCCACACATCATCGCCATTAGATTCAGCAAAAGGCTTTATATTATATTTATTTAACCAGGAAAACCTCATTGGAGTGGATCTTGAATTGTACATTTCCACTTCCTGGCTCTGATTGAGATCAGTTCCTGTTCTTATCAGATGACACATGCCAAACACAAATATGACTAACAACAATTAGTCACACCTTAGTTCGGAAATGAGGATGCATGTAATGCTATCATTTAGCCTGAACCTGTATTTTCAAATTAGAACGACGCAGTGGTTCGGTCAAAAGTCAACTGACAACAATTGAATGGATTGCAATGACATTTGCTACACCCTTTACCCCCCCCCCCCCCCCAGGATGAATTTTAATCCCTTAACGTTTCATCTAGCACCATCATCAGGTTTAATTTATCAAATTTGTTTAGTTTATGACCAAAAACCTTCAAAAAAATAATGTTCCCCATCAGCCTCAGCTGTACTTTGTGTTTAGTGCTAATTAGCAAATGTTAGCATGCTAACAGGGGGTAGTAAACATGATATCTGCTTAACATCAGCATGTTGGCATACTGATAACTGACAGTTACTAAATGAAGTGTGTTTGTTCAATCTGTTGGCTTTGTGACTTGAGGATAAATCTTCTCTCTGTATGTTCCAGTCTCTCCTGCCCCCCCCCCTTTCTCTGCTGTCGTTCTCGAACACACCACGGCAGTCACGTGGCCCTTTTCAACATTTGCCACACGACAGCTCAGTCAGGGATTTTGTGTCGGTGTCAGTGGGTTTAGAGTCTTATCACATTTCAAATACTTGCGGAGAAATAATAAACGAAAACCCTACGAGGTGTGAATAGCCAATTAACATCTCCTTACATATGTCAGATATTATTATAAACTTGGACAGACATCATGAAAAAGTTCCTCTGTGGCCCCGTGGAAGCGTCAGCTGTGACAGCTGCTCGCAGCTTGGATTAAGAGGCTTTCCGGGAGTCATGAGTGAGTGATAATGAGTCATAGCAAAAGCCTTACCTGGAGAAAAGCTACTTTACCAAATGACAGAAGAGAACCAGAAGCAAGCACAGAAAAATGTAATGTTGACAAATGCAAACATTAGTGAATTAACTTTGACTGCAAACAACTCAATATTTGAAATAAACGTATGAAGCTGCAGTTAACTTTATAATACCAAGAGTTTAAGCCGTGAAAAGCAGAGTCATTTGCTGTTTCCTTCAGTGTGCAGAGGAGATGTATATCCACAGATCTGAAAATCCATTTCTGTTATGAGCTCCCACTTAATCACAGTAATGGATCTGCTGTTTCCACCTGCAGAGCGGAGGATTGTTTCTGTGCCACCAGAAAACTGGACGCAGCCTCCACAGAGGCCAAGTTCCTGCAGGATCTGGGCTTCAGGATGCTCAACTGCGGACGGACGGACCTGGTCAAGCAGGCCGTGAACCTGCTGGGGCCCGATGGCATTAACAGCATGAGCGAACAGGTCCGGCACCTAACACACACTCTGAACATATACAGCATATATATACATATATATATATATATATATATATATATACAGCATTAACATCACACACCCACACAGGAATAGTGGAGATTATTACCTGGCAATTCACGCACACGCTGGGCACAGGCTGCTCCCTGTGAGTCACGCAATGTGCTACATTTTTATGCCATCGTACAACTTTTCACAATTCACATTATTTACAAGAACATGTTGGTTTCTTTGTGTCTGTGTTGAAGGATGTTTGTAGGAATGCAAATACATTATATGAAGATAATAATCAGCTGGAGCCACACTTTACAGTAGTGTCAGGATCTCCGCTGTCATCTATAAATCCATTCAGAAACCATTTAAAGGGCACTCCTCGTAACTTCAGATGTTAGCTCATAATAGGGCTGCAACTAATGATTATTTACACTGTCAATTAATCTGTGAATTAATCTCTTATCGATTTAGTGAATGTAATGTTGTAAAAACCACACGAGCATGTCATCCAATTGCCAGAGATTTCCCTCAGAACTCAGAGGTTTGATATTCAGACATTCAGTGAAGTTCATCAGGAACATTTTATCAGCTTTCACCAGAGTTGTTGTGCAGGGCAGGATTAAAGTGTACTGATGTTGCACAGATGTTATTGGGACATCAAAGCCTGTTAGGGACCGTCTCAAAAGTGCATGAAAAATGGCCGAAAGAGCTTTTCCGATTTCTATTAATAACCATCTAATTGATCTTTTTCAAACCAGCTTTATTTTCACCTGGACCTTCCCTCCACTGCATTAACAATCTTATTTTTTTATTTAAAGTGGGATTCAAATATAAATCGTGCTTTATTATTTGATTAATTTAGTGAAAGTTTGAATTGTTACTTAAACCACAGCCAAACTAAACACAGAAAATGAAGCAGTCTGGACTTTTTTATTCTATGAAACATAAATATGATGAATGAACTATGAATTTCTAACAATCAAACACGATATAAATCAAACACAGACATGAATACAGATATGTTTCTGAACTAAACAGAGACTGACAGTGGCTTTGCGTTACACCTCTACTGTTTTATCCAAAACATTACAAAGAAAGAAATGATTGATTGTTCCATTTGGACTGTAACACTTTTCCTGGACTGAGCTTCAGGTCGATGTCTCAGCTTCAGTGCGTCCAAGCGTTAATGTCATCTGGGATTTTCTACCTTCCCCAGTCAATGGAAGTATTGGTTATTCCTTGCACTGCTAAGTGGAAGCTAATAGTGCAATCTGATTTTCCGTGGTCAGAAAGCTGTGCCTGGTTAGGTTCAATTAAGAAACTTTTGGCAGGTCTCCACTCAGATACTCTGTGTAGGATTTCTGTTTGTTCAAAGCCCCTTTTTTCCATTTTAGTTTCTAACATAAACCTCTATTTTAGGTTCATGTTATCCAGATTATTTGACTGTAACAGAGCTGAATTAGTTTTCAGTATTTATAGGTCCTGCTGAGTATCACAAATTGTGTTGACTGACACTTTTCCTTCTCAGTCCTCCCACAAATCACAAGGTGAGGCTTTTACTCACTTTTAAAACCGGCTAAATGCTGCAAGGCACCAGACGGCGCTACAGAAGCAATAAAGTAAAAGTCTGTCGGCTGAGAGGCATTTGAACCCATCACAATTATCATCACGGTCCGCCGTCCACCGCTCTTTAACTGTCTGCTGATTAAACGGATCGGTGTCCAGGAAATATTTAAGAACAAATCACCACGAAGGGATATCAGTCTTCAACACAAAGTGCTCTGGTGTTATGAGCGAGTCGTAAAAGGCCCTTGTTGAACATAATGGCCCAGATCAGACATATGATTGAGGTCTGTTTTATGGAAGCTCGTCTAAAACACAGTCTGATAAATGGGAAGAACTCACAGTAAAGTTCATTTGTTATGTTTCTTCTCTTTGAAATAACACTTTGCAGTGCAGCTTCACCCGGCAGCTCGGAGCATAATGTGTGTGGGCGTGTCGGGGCTCAAGGGAGTGCTCTGTGCGTATGGTGGCATGTGGAGATTTAAGATGCTATGTAGGGCGTTTCAGCAGCCCACCTATGCTGTCGCCCTCATCCGAGGGACACGGTTATTTTGAGGCAGTTATGATTATGTCTGGAAAATTAAAACTTGCAAGGAACCGCTGGAAATATCTCTGATCGACGGGAAAGGAATGGGATCTGAGTTGTGTTTATGTATGAGTACAGGAGGATGTTGTAGTGCTATCTGTGGTCACAGGGCTGATTAGTAACCAACGTGCACATATGGAACGTCACAGGTTACGACAAAGGTGATTTAAAGAACATTGCTTAAAGAAAGACTTGAAGACTAAACGCTTAATTTTTCTGGTTTCTTAAAGAACTAACGAGCACAGCTGCTGGTGAGCTCCTTACAGAAACACCATTTTTCATGGTGTGGTTAAGAGAAAGGACCACAGAATCTGCCGTCACACTACCGTTTTCACGGGTGTTTGTTAGTTGTGATAAAGAATCCACTCACACTGTACACTCGAGCGCACTTTTATAGTCTTTGAATTGTCAAACAGATCAACGACAAATTATAAATAGGAGAGCACTCCAATCAAGTCATTTGATAACGAACACGATCCTTCCTCACTGAGAAAACATACTTACATGTAACATGATATGTCATAGTTTTAGTATTTTTTAATAACAAGGTTCCAGCCTTGTTAGTCACTGTATATTATAATATAATATAATATAAACTTATTATGGGAAACTGACCCTTTGGTTTGGTTTAAAAGATGAGTTCACAACTTTTTAATCGCCTTTAGACAATAGTCAGGTGAATGAACGATCTTTGTTGTCATTATACTAAATAACAGCAGCCTAATATATAAAAAATAGAATTACACATTTACAAATACACAGAGGTTAGCGTTATAGGTGACCATATGAACTCTGAAACAGTTTTTGTTTGCTGTAATTATTCCCTCATGTTCATGCAGGCATCAAAAAGATCGTAATGTGCTTAGAGTGTAAGAAAGAATTTATGACTGTATAATTCTAACTTTCATTTATAACGATTCATCATGTTTTATAGGACGTTAGTTTAGTTAGTCATTAGTAAGGTGACTGTCAACTCATAGCTTTCAAATGAATGTAGAGGAGAGCGAATCTTATCTTAAACGAATAACCCTGGACCTGCCGCCGTCCTGCTGTCTCCCTCCCGCAGGGAATGACCCCCCTCATGTACGCCTGCGTCCGCGGCGACGAGGCCATGGTCCAGATGCTGCTCGACGCCGGGGCCGACATCAACAGCGAGGTCAGTGTTCACGGGACGCCATCATGTCAAAATGCCACATTGATTCCACATTTTTTTGTTGTTGTTTTTGTCCAATATGTTTGTTTACATTTGTTGTGTGTATCAGTGAAAAGGATGAACCCACTCTGTGTGGCTCTCTACACCCCCTCCCCCCCTTCTCTGTCCTCATTGTCTCACCTGCTGTCGGCATGCTCTGTGTTCTCCTGGCAGCTTATTACACGAAGCGCACTGATAAGCAGTACAAGAGGATCATCTGCACAGTAATAGTGATAGTTTGTCTCCACGCTGATACACAATAATAATCCGCTGATAGTCCCTCAGTTCAGGCAGTTACTTTATCACTTTTTACACCGTAGACACTCAGCTGCAGTTTGCTTTATACCACATCAATAATGCATCACTGTTGTACAAGTGTGTGCACTTAGTGGGACTTGCTACCACAGACTGTGCATGAAGCCTGAACTTATTTCATGCACTTCTTTACTGTGTTGATCTAAGAGCTTTTAGAGTAACAGTGAAAGCTTATCGTTATAAATCCTGTCTCTTTTCTCCGCAGTGTGTCCTGTGTGTGTGTGTTTGTGTAGCTGCTTTAATCTTAGGTGGCAATAAGAATATTCAAGAATAGAAATGCTTCATGGACTCTCCTCCTCCACAGTAACCTCATCGTTGATTGTTGTGATTGCTCCATTGATTTTTAGTGCAGGTGTGTTGACTCCCAAGCAAAGCGCCGCCAGTATAAATCATCTAGGAGCTTAATCCGATCGATACGTGTTTAAAGGGTCAATTCACACAAATTACAAGAAGCACACTTTTTGGCCATGCAGATGATGTGCCGAGATGCTCTGTGATTCCAGCTATCGCACAAATACAATGGAGGTAAATGGGAATCGATTTGTTCTCCTCAAATCAATCACTCTTTGCAAAACCAATGTCCTGGTTTATAGAGGACCGAAACTGCAATGATCCAAAATAAATGAGTCAATTAATACATTTATAAGCCATTACATGAACCAAAGATAATGTAAAAAATAAATGAAGGCATTAATTAATTGATAAAATGTGAAATTTATTGAGTTTATAGAGTCATTTACTTTGGATTGTGGCAGTTTCAGTTCTTCATGCTGGTATCAGATCATAGCCATCGATCAGTTGTCCCCAATATAAATCTGAAGGGTCTGACAAGATGATTAAAGGGGTGAAACAAACATAAAACTGTCCAGAGCGAGGTCTGTGTGTTATGACGAAGCACCACAAATGAATTTCCAGTCACCTCCACTGTACTGAGGAGAACCCAAACTATCTGCATGGCTAAAAGTGAGAATACAAGTGACTGAACATGACACTATTTAATAGGTTTTGTTAAAATGCTGCCCTCATGTCATGATATTTTAAGGTAGTGCAGTCAGTGATGCCCTCCGTTTGTGCTGAAACCGCCTTAAATTACCAAGTGATTAAAAATTCATCACAGTGAACACAAAAATCCCAACTGGCCCTCTGTTGTTTAGCATCAGAGCTCCAATAAAATGTGACATTACATTAAGCATCTGTTTGGAAGAGGCCTTCTCCAGGCGATATTTAGAAACAATTTATTTAATTTAAAAGCCACTTTAAAAATCATAGAACAACATCGGGGCTTTATGGCGGTTTAATTTCACTCTGACGCCGCTTTGTTCATGAGTCAGCACCACCCGTTTTCACGGTGTTTGTAGTCTTTGCCAGTGCTGTGTTTTCTCTCCGGTTTCATTCCCCTTTGAAATGAAAGACTATTTAAAGGTGGAGCTAGGCAGATGGTACAAAGCGTGGTCAGAGAGCCATGCCCGGGCACATATACTCTAACTGCTCTCATGTTTAGAGCGAGGATTGAGAGGTAGGAGTCGAGCTGCTCAAGATTTTTCTGTGAAACTCAAGAGGAAAATCTCCCTCTGCCATCCCGCCCTCCTTTGCTTACACTTCTCTTCCTGCATACTGCTTCTCGCTCCTCCCTCCCACCCCCTCCTCCTATCTCCCGCCCTGAGCTGTGAATGTTAATGGCTGTATATCTCTCTCCCTGAACTTCACCTATGACTTCCCAGGTGCCAAGCACAGTAAACAAGCACCCCTCAGTTTATCCTGAAACGCGCCAGGGGACGCCACTCACTTTCGCCGTGTTACACGGACACGTCCCTGTCGTGCAGGTAGTGACGTTTATGACCTGTAACCATTAACCTGTGGCCCTTGCCCTGACCTTTGCACCCAAATGAGGATATAATGATGATGATTATTAGTCCGGTGCATAATAATAATAATAATAATAATAATAATGTCGTGTGTTTTTGGTTCTATCTGTGCAGTGATTATCTCAGTTATGCAGAGAGGACTTGGTCAAGGCAAACTCTCTACATGAAGTTTGTTTTTAATAATGTATGCTCTTACGATGTGTAGATGAGTCACCCAGCACCCTGTTTTCACCTTAACTGAACCAGAGGATCGGACCTACAGCAGCAGGGAGAAACTTCCAGAGGCTAAACTAAACAGAGCACAGCTCAGCCAGCCTGACACGCAGCATCAGGGATGCCAGATTTCACTGTTTTGTTTAGTTCAGTTCATTTTTTATATATAACACATTCTATTGCAGTAGTTATTGTATGAACTGCCACTGGCTGAAAGCCTGATGAACAGCGTCGCCCTCAGGATTTTTTTTCAATTATTAATCTGCACCACCGCAATCAAGAGTTTTTTTTAAATTCTTTCTTTCTTGGGATAGAAAAAGAAATCATTCTGAGTCTTCCTTTCTCAGCTCAGGCAAGTCATCACCAACAATGAGCCCCCCAGACAGAACCTAATGAGCAAGTGCAGCAAGGCGTGTGTTTAGTGTCCAGAGCTTGGACAACCTCTAAATGAGGTGGTGTAGGTTTCCAACGGTTGAGGCTTTTCCTCTCGCCAAGCCTGAGTGTAACACAATGTCTCCCTCCTGGTTTGTTCCCCCCCTCCCTCCCTCCCTCCCTCCCACCTCCCTCCATCGTCACCACAGCTGTTGCTGGATAATAGAGCGAATGTGGAGGGCGCCCTGCAGGATGGGGCGGAGAACTACACAGAGACCCCGCTTCAGCTGGCAGCTGCGGCAGGTAATCACATACAGGCAGCAGAGATGTGGATTCCTCTTCACGCTCAGATTCCAGATTCCATGCTTGAGTCAGGAAGGCACCAGGAGGCATTCTCACTCTGCTTTAATCATCCAATTAATTCATCACTTCCAATTACTATCTGAGATTCAAGAATGCAGTCAATGTTAAATGCTGCTTCTCACAAACGTGTCGCTGTGTAGTTGTGCAGCCAAGTATGAACGGACCTGCAGCAGGTGTTTTTATTCCATCAAAATGGGCTTTAAAGTGACTCACATGGTCCACTTTCTTGCTGCGAAATAGTTGAGAAGACTGTATGTGGCTGGAGCTGGCAGCCAGTTAGCTTAGCTTAGCATAAAGACTGGAAACAGATGGAAACAACTAGCCTGGCTTTGTACAAAGGTAACAACAGTAGCTAACAGTAGCTCTAAAGCTCATTAATTAACACTTTGTTAACACTGTAGTGAAGGCTTGTCGTCATTGTGAGGTTGCCTGGCAACCAGTGGAAAGTCAAGGAAGTCACTGCCCCCAGACAAGAAATGGTCCTGCACATAAACACTTGTAAAACTGCAAATTGCTGTTTTTACACTTCGATTTCTGTGCTGATTAAACAAATAGATATAACATCTTAAGAGATGCTGGTAGGTGGAGTTTGTTACCTTTGGACAGCAGCTAAGCTAGCCGTTTCCACCTATTTCTCGTCTTTATGCTAAGCTCAGCTAACTGGCTGCTAGCTTCAGCCACATACTGAACTGACAGATACAAAAGCGGTGTCTTCTAACTGAGTCTGAATAAGCATATTTCCCAAAATGTCGAACTGCTCCTTTAAATTTGCTCTCATTTACAATAAAGATCTCTACATCGCTACTTTTTAATTAATCCTAATGAATGAGTGAAACATTAATCAAAGTTAATTCAAACATAACAAGTTGGCATACTTTAGTGACTCTTCGTGTTACAGTGAGGGACCTCAGGAAGGTGTAGGCAGCCACGTTGCCATGGTAACGAGATGAACACTATTAAACATCCTACTCATTTAGTAATAAATAACGTAGATGAAATTAATCCCAGAGCTAATTTTGTTAATGAACAGCACTGAGCGAGAGGCTTTCTAAGCACAGAAAAGTTTTCTGGAGGGTCGGGCTCATTCTGCGACTCCAGCCTGTTTCACTTTACTGTCACATTAGTTTGAACAGGATGTAAAAGCTTTAATAAGCATTGCGAGTCTCCAGATATTCAGGTTACATTCCAATTGCTTTTAAATGAGCAGTAAGTGAAAGTCTTTAGTCTTTGTAGTTTGTCAATAGGGAGCCAATTTAAGATACATCATATCACATGATATGTGTTTTTATGTAGAAAGCAACCAGAACTAGTACAATATGTCCCTCTGAAATGTAGTGGAGTAAAATGGAAATACTCAAGTAAAGTACAAGTTTGACATAGCTGCCAGATAAATGTAGTGGAGTAAGAAGTACAGTATTTCCCTCTGAAATGTACTTAAGGACAATACTTGTAAATGTACTTAGTTACCACTGATCAACATTAGATGGTTGCAAATAATCAAATGTAACCACATAGCTGTATTTGAGTGTGTTCACCCTTTATTCATCTTCCTGCTTAGGTAACTTTGAGTTGGTGAGTTTGCTTTTGGAAAGAGGGGCCGACCCCATGATCGGGACCATGTGTCGAAACGGCATCTCCTCCGCCCCGCTGGGAGACATGAACTCGTACAGCCTGGCAGCATCACACGGCCACAGGTAATACAGCCAATCACACACACATAATCTCACACACACACACACACACACAGGGACACATACACAAGTGCCAGCCAGCAGAGGTGGATCCATTACCACAGTATTGATCCATTTACACACTCTGCCCTGGTCCTCCTCACACACTGCAGGGTTCTCTGAGAGGCAGGCATCTAGGTTTCGCTGTCAGACAGCAGGCGACGATAAGCGCTGCAGTCTATTCAGCGGCTCTTACGGCTTCAGTTTGACATCATTTCCCAGCAAGCTGAGTAAGATAACAGCCATTAACATTCAGGGCAGTGAGAGCTGTCAGGAAGTGGAGTGGCAAGGCAACAACACAACGCAGCATTATTAAGACAATCAATTATAGTATGCTGCCTGTGCTGCAGCGTGTCATGAGCAGGCTCATTGGGATTGGTTTTTGGGGGGGGGGGGGGGTGAAAAAGTCCTCTTTTCTTTCAGCAGGAGAAATAATTATCTGTACAAAAGGACGAAGAGATTAAAAACTACCCGCACACTGCTATCTCATCTGTATTTCTCTTTTATTCTACACCGACTTGACAACATTTCAACCACAAAGAGAATTCTTCGTGTCAAAGGAAGACAGCTTGTTGTCGAAATGTCATGTAGTCGAAGCGTTATCATGAATAACAGAAGGCAGCAGTATATACAAATATTATGACATTTTTACCGTATTTATTTTTTATGCACTTTTAAACCTTTTCCTAAATGTGACTCAAGACACAAGTAATAAAAAGAAGACTTTGTGATCCTTTTGAGTTGCATGAGAAGAAGTTAGTTAGTTGGAAGATTGCCTCAAATTTGTGCACCAAAATATACAACAACAAAAAGCCACTAGGTTCAGGTGTTGGTAAGCTAACTGCTCATTAAACCAACATTTTTATTCCTACATATTATCTAAGTAAATGTGTGAATATGACTGTTCTGATGAGCTATTTGTTTTCCCCTGCTTCCAGTCTTTGTGCTAAGCTAAGCTAAGCTAAGCTAAATATGTCACAGAGCTATTCCTGACATCGATCTTCTCATCTAACCCTCAGTAAGGTGGCGGTGTATTTCTAACTATTGTCTCATATGGACCCTGTGCACACTATATGGCCAAAAGTTTGTGGACACCTCTTTTGGTCTGAGGTTTTTTTCATGGTTTGACCCGTTAGCTTTTGTTAAAGGAAGTCTTACAGCTAAAGTGTGCAATGATATTTTAGACAATCGTGTGCTTCTAACTTTGCTGGAAGACAGTTTGGGGAACTGTCCTGCAGTAATGCCCCTGTGCTCAAAGCCAGATCCATGAAGAAATATTTTTTAGGATTTGGTGCAGAGGAATATGACTCATCCCCTCCCAACACCTTTGGGATGAACTGAAATGCAGACTGCAAGCCAAGACTTATCACCCAAAATCTTGTGGCTGAATGGGAGCAAATACCTGCAGCCAGGCTCCAGAATCTGGTGAAAAGTCTTCCCAGAAGAGTAGAGGTTGAAAATGCTGCAGATTAATGCCCATGGTTACAGAATGAGATGTTTAACAATCACAGAAAGGCCATGTGGTGTAGATCCATGGATACAACCAGAGAAAATACTGGTGTGCTCACTCATTGATGCACACTCAAACCCGAGGGACTGCTGGTTTTATAAACCGCTTCCAAGTGATGACAGAGAGCCTTGCACTGACTTGTGATCAGTGATCAAACAGGAAATTATTTTACCTGGGTCTGAACGAGCCCCTCCTCACTAAAGCAGATGGTGCAGTGATGCATCCTCAGGCTGTGATCACACCTTATAGGTTACATGTTGAAGTCCATTGTTCTCATATGAGGGCATTGCAATGTTGCGAGCAGCGCTTACGAACCTGCAGACTAAAACATTTTATTATTATTTTAAACATATTTTACAAAGTTTTTCTTTTCAGAGGAGATAATCAGTTCGTGCTTCATATATTTTGACTCCATGTGTGAGTGATACTGGTTCAGAGTACCCAATCGTGCCTAATTAAGTACATGAGACTATTCTATATGAGTGTCATCAGAGCTAGAGCGCTGGATGGGCTTAATGTGGCGTTAACACAGAACATGTTTGCCTAATTTAGAACTATTTTCCGGTCGGCGATCATCTGGTTCACAGCTTCTCTTTTTACTATTTGACCCCAGGTCACGTTCAGTGTTTTGCAGTTTTCTAATGCCCCTCGCCACAGCTTGGTTTGCTTTTTTTCCCCCTGACCGTAAAACAATCATCATCATGTCACTGTATTTTATCGCTCTGCTCTCCTTTATTTTCTGTCTGTGTTTTATCTTCTACCTCCTTTCCTCTAGGAATGTGTTTCGGAAGCTCCTGGCCCAGTCGGAGAAGGAAAAGGGTGACGTGCTGTCCCTGGAGGAGATCCTTGCCGAGGGTTCGGATCCCGGGGAGAAGAGGTTGGCACTGCAGGCCAACGGCGGAGGGACCCTGCGAACAGGAAAGGCCAAACTGAGGGCCCTGAGAGAGGCCATGTACCATAGCGCAGAGCACGGCCATGTGGACATCACCATAGACATCCGCAGCTTAGGTCAGATTTACTAATACATGCTTCCCTGGCACCCATGCCTCGCTCTCTGGGGCCTCCAGCTGTCCTGGAGATGTGCTCATGCTGTGCCTGTCCTGTCCCGTCCTGTGCTGTCCTGTACACACTCTCAGCAATCACCGCTTCTCATCCAACCATGAAACTTACGAGAGCTTTTTATATCCGAGGCGTTAATAACTGTGGTCCGAGGCTTGAACGTGATGATGAAAGCGCGTCCTCAAGCGGTGCTCATTCAGCTTTCACCCCAACGTTGTCCAGTTCACTGGGCATGAGACTGAATGTGGCTGTTTATTTGATTGGGATTAATTGACACATTTATTTCAATTGACAAAACAAGTTGCATTTAGTAGCTGCTCTGGGCCTTTTGGTCATATCATAGAGTCCATTACATCATACAGTCGTCTTCTCTTATTACTTTCTGAGAGAGTTAGATGAGAAGATCGATACCTCTCCTCTCTGTACAGTAAATATGAAGCGACAGCTGGCTGCCGGTTTGCTTACTTAGCATAAACACTGGAAACAGGCCCGAACAGCTAGCCAGCTATGTCCAAAGGTAACAAAATCCGCCTATCAGCACCTCTAAAACTCACAAATTAAGATGTAATATCTGGTTTGTTAAATTTGTACAAAACCCAAAGAGTAGAAATGACAAGTAGTGACTTTACAGGGTATTATAACATGTTTCAGCTAGCCTTAGAGGTGCTGGTAAGCTGCTTTTGTCAACTTTGGAGAAAGTCAAGCTAAAGGCCAACTCATGGTTTCTGTGTCCGTGAAGCTATTCCTTTATACTTATTGTCCACGTTGGTCTAAAAGCTGAGGATGACCTTTGTGAGCAGCATTTGACCCCTAACCGATCTCACCGGGAGGAAGATTGTGTGAAACAGTCAAAAGCACTGGAACAGCTGCTAAATGGGCCCTGTGGTGACTTGGTGAGATGGTTCCTGTTCCCAAGGTCAAGAATGAACTTTCAATCTCAGCTAATCAAGAGTTCCTAGAGCCCAAAGTTTGTCTGACCAAGTCTCGAAAACCAAAAGACAACACATTTATGATTATATGAAACAGACAAACAGCAAATAATCAAATCTGAGAAGCTGGAGTCAGCTCATCTTTGGCATTCTTACTTGATAAACGACTTCAGCCATTAATCGCTTATTAAAATTGATTAATTTCCTACTGCATTAATCAACTAATCCTTTCAGCAGTGCTGCTGATACTCAAAGCCTCCACTGTCATGTCATGATTTATGTTAATACACGTGTATACGTCATCATATTGTTGCAGAACATTACAGCCATTTTTTAACTGGACGTTTTTTAATCATGTTCAAGTGGTGTCTTTATATTCCCGCCGGAGCCTCCGACTTTCCACTAATCCAGCACTCACCATGCAATCGCCCTTCAACTCACGCTGACACCATAAAGTGATGGAAACATGGTCGGTCCTGTCGCCCTTGGAACTGCTCTGAATCAGACCAGTTGGTGTGTATTCACTGTTCGTGTTCGGTGTTGTTCCCAGGCGTTCCCTGGACGCTGCACACCTGGTTCGAGTCCCTGCGTACCTGCTTCATCCATCACCGCCGGCCGCTGATCCAGGGCCTGCTCAAGGACTTCAGCTGCATCCAGGAGGAGGAGTACACCGAGGAGCTCATCACGCACGGCCTGCCGCTCATGTTCCAGATCCTCCGAGCCAGCAAGGTCACCGGGGCTTTCTTTCATGTGCATGTAAACAAAATGCTGATTAGAGAAACATCCGACAGAGTGAGGCCGGTTTGCTGGGAATACAAACTGTCCTGCGCTCGTGTGCTGCGATGACATTAACGCTCATATTTGCATATATTTAGTGGCACTCCAAACGATATTATCATACATTTGCATAAGATTTTGTCCCAGATAGCTAATGGGAAACAGAGGCCACAAAACTGCAATCTGTGTAAAGTTTCTGTGCTCACTTGTGTCGCTGTCTGTTTGCAGAATGAAGTAATAAGCCAGCAGCTGTCAGTCATTTTCACCCAGTGCTACGGGCCCTTCCCCATCCCTAAGCTGACAGAGATCAAGAAGAAACAGACCTCCCGCTTAGGTAAGAGAGCGAGTTAAAAATAGCGAGTGTTCCTCAACATGTTCTTGTACTTTCGGCATTAAAATGAAGCCGAGTGACGAGGGAGTGACAGCAGGGTGAGAGTTAAAGCTGAGATTCTTCTTTGTCTCCAGCTTTGGTGAGGTCACCAAACTGTCCTCAGTGTAGAAAATGAGCTCCTTCTCCCCTCCGATTCTCTGTTCTTTCTTTTGAGACTTTGTTTTCCAGCAAATGTGAAATCTTTTTTGAGCTGATAGGAGTTTAAATTGTTTTTGTAATAAGTCATTTGGCGCCTCAGAACTGCAAAAAGGCAAATATATACTGTTCAAAATGTCACAGATTATTGCTTCAAACTCATTATGTAACTTATGAGTTATTATTATGTTACTCTGTTTGCTAACTAATACAGTATTTCTGTTTGGCATTTGACAAAAATTACAAAGTGCATTTTAACGACAAAACATTTGTGTGATAAGATATCAAGAGGGTCATTAACTCGAGCTACTGAGGGACTGTATGGAATTATTAGCAAGGTAGGGGGTTCAAAAAAGTGTTTTTTTCAGGATATCTGCAGCAAAAAGTTTTAAATCTAATAAACAAAAGAGTTAGTTCTAAAATGTTTTTGTATTTTTGTACATTACACATTTATAAATTTTAAGAATTTAAAGAAAAAAACTATTTAAATGAGAGAAAAGTTAGATTTTGCAGTGATTCCTATCGTTATTTCCTCATAAAGCAGTGGGTCTGTAGTAATCATCAGACATTATATCCTCAGAGCTCAAAACACAAGTTTGACTTTGAACATTTATCACGATGATGTTTTGCAAGCAGATATTTGTATCCACGTCTGTAACGATGTGATCTGTCAGTCTGATCCGGTATTAAAAGCTGCACACAAGCTTTTCCACATTCCCATTAGTTTCTTCTAATCAGAGCCGGAGGAGGCGCTGAAACATCCAGCGACTGTGCTGCAGCGCCACCCAGTGTTTGATCGACAACAGGGTGGGAATCAAATGACAAATGGTTTGTTATTTTGTGTGTGAAGAGAATCCGAGCTTTAAAAACCTTCGACAACTAATTCATTTATCAGGATGTTCAAGGGTACACTTTAAGAAACAGCTCAAAGGGCCGGATATCAAATTTAATTGCCTGCCTTTTAGAATACTAATGAAATGGGAATTGTTGTTTTTTGATAATGCTGCTCTGATGAATCACCCTCGGGGTAATTAATGACCACATTAGCTTAATCTTTAGCTGTTTGCTGTTCTGCATCCCTGGTTTAGGACACTTGAGTAGCAAAGCATCATTTGGCTGTTTTGATTGGGTCTTACTGTCATCTTCTTTTTTCAGACCCCCACTTCCTGAACAACAAGGACATGTCTGATGTTACTTTCCTGGTGGAGGGGAAACCGTTTTATGCACATAAGGTTTTGCTGTTCACAGCTTCGCAGAGGTAAAGGAGCATCATGCTGTTTGCTGATTGTTTATTTCCTTCACAGCTATAATAGACGTGTTATTTCTCCTGTTCGGACCAGGTTCAAGTCACTGCTGCAGAACCGACCAGCAGCAGAGAACACCTGCATTGAGATCAGCCATGTCAAGTACAATATTTTCCATGTAAGAATTCCAATAATAACCCAGAATGCCAAAAGCACAATGTGGATAATTGAGAGTTTTTCAAATCTGATAATGATATTAGTACTTGGTGAAAATCGAAACGTCTCAATTGAAGCCAGTACTGTTCTGTGTTGCAGCTGGTCATGCAGTATCTGTACTGTGGAGGCACCGAGTCTCTGCACATACGCAACACTGAAGTTATGGAGGTAAGAGACTTAACCGAAGCCTGCTGAGCGACAGCACAAGTATTAGCATTTCTAATCCCACGTCCTGTGCCTCATTCTGCGCGGCTGTACTGTTCCCTGCAGCTCCTGTCTGCCTCCAAATTCTTCCAACTAGAGGCCCTTCAAAGACACTGTGAGATCATCTGCTCCAAGAACATCGCCACGGAAACCTGCGTGGACCTCTACAAACACGCCAAGGTGAGCTGCTGATACGTTGTTTGTGGAATTGTAATAAAATGTCTCTTAACACGCAATAAACGTGTAATAAATCCTCAAGAGAATCACATAAAACGTCTATGCTAATGTTCTTGTCACCCTTCACATTAGTTCATATCTCTTATCTTTTTTCCCGATGTAGTTCCTCGGTGCCACGGAGCTTACTGCTTTCATCGAGGGCTATTTCCTCAAAAACATGGTGCTGCTGATTGAACTCGACAGCTTCAAGCAACTGCTGTACGAACCTGCTCCCGCCGAGAGCCCCGTGTCCAGCCCCGGCATCTGCTCCGACGTCCTCCAGGACCTGGAGAACACCCTGGCCACGCGCATCCGCTCCATCCACCTCTCCACGTCCAAGGGCTCCGTGGTGTGACGCCGTCCTCTCCCAAGCCCTCCAATCCAGGCACAGCATCCATGTAACACCGCTCTCAACGACCAGTGCCCCCGCCACACCTGCCCCGTCCACCTGCCCTGGCCCCACTGCTGAGGAGGGGCTGTCGGATGTTTTCATGTCCGGGATTCCCTTTGCTGGGCGCCGCCCGGGGGGGGGGGAGGGTGGGGTGGGGGGGGGGGGGGGGGGGGCGGGGGG
>JAVQJD010005500.1:0-29457 GCA_036023655.1 Nannoperca australis
TATGGAGTGGGAACAGAGATGACTTTGACTTTGATGCTGATGTCATGATCAATCTATCAAGGAAAACAATTTAGTCTGACGCTTTCAACACAACACTGACATAAAAATATACAAAAAAATTGTAATCCTTTCTTTATTTTAAAAGGAATCTTAATTAAGAACGTGTCATGGTGGCTCAGTGCATTGTGCGATTGCCTCACAGCGAGAAGGTCGTGGGTTCGATTCCAGGCCTTTTGCATGTTCTCCCCATGCTCACTAGGGGGTCCTCCATACATATATAACCCCCATACAAAAAACATGCAGAAGATTGCTCATTTGAATGCCCTGTCCTTGACCAAGACAGGGCATGAGCACTTGGACTTGGTCCCCGGGTGCCGTATAAAAAGGACGACCACTGCTCCAGGCTGTCCTCAGGAGGAAGGATTACTTGGATGGGTTAAATGCAGAGGATAAATTCAGCGTGGGACGCAGCTGCATGTGTGTTGGGTGTTGCATGGCTGTAAATAAAAGTGGGGGTTCTTGGTGTGTCTGGTCTCCTGGAAAGAATTGCTTCCGCTTCTTCAGGTGCAACATGCAGCATTTTGTTTCTGTTGATTTTTGAGTAGCTACTGCTGAGTTTCTGAGCTGGGTGTCTAAATATGAAATTTACTGTAACTATATGGCAGTTGTTCTCATTATTGCGAATATAATTATTAGGATAAATACAAACCATTCCCCTCACTGCCACCCTCTCCAGCCAGCTACTTGATGAAAGCAATTAGTATAACTTTATGGTTGGCTAGTAACCAAAATTACAGATACAATTTAAATTTTACTTGATTGTTGGCAGCAATCAAATGAATTGCTGATGTAATTATATTTCATGTGAGAAAATGATTCATGCTGTATTACATGAGCATTTTTCTATGAGTCATTTGATTTTATTCACATAGTCTTGGGTCCACAGGTATTTGAAGGCTCTCTTTGTAGTCTCTGTGGTGGTTGTGATTACCCTCCTCGTGTGCATGTGTAATTGCCAAGTAGAATACTGCCAGGAGACGTCTCAAACTCTACCTTTTTTGGAATAGTTATTAAATGCCATTTTGACCATCAGCCTTCAAAATGTTAAAACTGTTCCAGTACACCTTATGCAATAAAGCACTAAAATCTATGATAAACCAGGCAATTATCATAGATTTAGAATCATAAATATATAATTATTCTTAATGATAAGGTTTTTTTTCTGACAGGGGTACAACGTGAAGTAAACAACAAAAACACAGGCAGAACCAGAAAAAAATCAACAAGTACCAAGAAAATTAAATAAAACAATATGCCAAGAGCAATACTGCCTTGCAAAGTGAAGTTAAGAATAAAGGGTTTAAAGTTTTATGGCTCACCAGCAAACTGCATAACAGATAGGAAAGTTTGTAATGGCCCTATTTTCCTGAAATTGCAAGAACCTACAGAATAAGAAAAAAATGCAGATACTGTGCTCTGCATTTGGACGATCTTCAAGGACTGCGAGTAGAAAATGCGTTGTCCACCAACAAATTCAGTTCTTTCAACTTTTTTGTTGATAAAATGCCCTTCTTTTAATCATTTACACTCCATGGTACATAGGGATTAACTTTAGGTATTTCTGTTTAGGTATGTGTGGCTGTCAAATTGCATGAATTCCACTGAGAATCATCTGAAAATCTGAGACTGCTACATCTCTCTAACTTGGTCAGCAGGAGTTTAGCTGTTTTGTTTTGTTGTCCTCCATGATTTCATTTGGCTACTACCTTGAATATTTATATATAAAAAAATGTAGTTTTACCTTTAGCAAGGCTAGCCGTGGCTGTCACATGAGCTATCTTTCACTTGATTTAGGTAGCTCTCTTGCTTTAGGTGTCTAGAATCCACACATAATTCAGCTTTTATGCTGTTTTTCTTTGGTCACTGCAAACCTTACAAAACAGGCATCAAAAAGTCATGTCTTAACTCGATTTCGACCAAATATGTTGTTACTGCCTTTTGGAAGAATAATACAGTATATTCAATGTATTGTGTAATGATGGTGAGACTTAACCTGCCAGGACTCAGGCAGGAACGTTTTACAATTAGTACTTGCTGACCAATCAGCTTTAACTAGGCTCCATGTAAAAAGAACCAATTCTGCAATTTGCTCCTGGACTGTATTAGAAGTATCCTTGGTGAGTGACCTGCGGTCTAGACAGCCCTAGATCTTTAAGTTCAATGGCACAGCTTTATCACCCTGAACATAAATCTTAACCTTTCATTATACATACACACTCACACACACACCACTATTGTCACAGAAGATAATTGGGGCCAATTAAGATAAGTTTGAGGTAAGTTCTGCTCTCTAAAGTCACCCATGCACATTGGACTGTCTCTTCCACCTATTCAGCCCAAACAACTTGCACTTCAATTACACAGATTGCTATGGAACCTAGGGCAGCAAATTAAATAGCTATCGAGCCATTGAGGTCAAAGTGTACTTCTCAATACTTGCTTTCTTGCTATTGGGGAACTGAAATTACTTTAGCTGATTGTACAGCATGACAAAAGTCTCCCATTGTAAGCTGTTTTCATTCTACTATTGGGATGGTCTTACACAAAAGCCCGGCTCCCCCAAGACACCCTATATATTAAAGCTTTGCCAGCCCTGAAGACATTCCACTGCTATTCTACTGAGGTAGCTGCTATTATTTTTCTTTTAACAGAGAAATCTAACTCTGGAGTGACGTCTGTTGAATAAAATGTCACATTTGTTTAGAGTAATATTGCTAAACCTGACAAGCTCAGTCAGGACCAATCTATACTGCCTCACTTCCTGTCACCACATCTGTGTGTATTCCACTGTCAACAGGGAAGTACACAAGATTTGTACACTACCCTGTTAACTTGGTTTCTAAAGACTTCCCTCTGCGTTTGCGAGCTTCTGAATAAGAGCCATTAAAAAAATTCAAAGAGAAAAGAAGGATTACGTTTGGTTGAAAGGAGCCTGGTCTTCATCAGCCTTTGTAAGCATCAATTACTAAGACCATTCAGCTTTGGAGTGATTATTAGTTGAGCCAAGAGATACCAATGAATCACATAAAAACACATAATTTTCAAATGGCTTTTTATTACAATTTTATAGACCGCGACAGTGTTATACAGCAATATAAACCCCCCTCTCCCCGTGCCGCTGACTTTGATTCAATTCCCCTTAAAATCGAGGGTTGCTGTAAATTAATTCTGTGTCTGCTGGGATTCCTCCATTTCCAGAGGGTCATCTATAATACATGATGGGGTAAATGGTTGGGACCTGGTGAAAGCGGAGGCTAATGTTAGATTACAGCAGCTGGAGATGACCCAGCAGGTTGAGAGCAGCAGAGAGCAGGGCCTGGCAGTAATAAGCCACAGCGGGATCCCACAGTGATGCATCAATGGTCCACACTCTCAGACATAGACAGCGCAATTAAACACAAAATAGAGACCAGTGGTGCTCATCTGCAGCGTTACTCAGTCATCTTACTGTAGTCGGAAAGAAGGCGCAATGATCTTGGTCTGTGAAACTGGAAAAATTACCTGATAAAAGTTTTTACTATGGTCTAAGAATAATGGGTTTCTTACTTGAGACACTAGATATCCGAAAGGAAGATTTCACTTAAATGTATTTCAACCTCAGTTCTGAACCTGCTTTGATTGAATGCTCCTTCATTCTAGAATATTAAAAGGTGCAACATGTAGCAATTTATGATTCTCACTGAAAGTGAGTTGCTTGCAGGATATAAAGATACTAAATAACCAGTTCACAGTAGTAGTGAACCTGGAGCCTTTGAGTCTCGGATGACGGGGCAATCCAGCAAGGTCAAAGCAGAAGTCATAGCCTAGTAGCACCTGAAACAAGTAGCCCACTAACCCATGAGTATTGGTTTTGAATGGTGATGAAGTCACAACATAACAGCTGTGCAATTATCTGAAAATAATGCACACCCAGCCAAGCAGAATTGTGTAATCTCTATGGGAAGCAGGGGTGAAAATGAGCATTGATCAGAACAGATATTTATGGGAACCTAATTCTATTTGTCTCATCTTTCTGTCCTTCGCCTCTCTGTGCCTCCCCACCAACTCTACTCATGAGTCCCTCCACTTCAGTAAGTATATATAAGAAAAAAAGATAACACAACACACTATATATAATAGAATAGGAGAAACAGTAATGCAATGGTACAAATACACTTATTAGTTTTTTTTAAAGATTTCTATGTATGCAGCATTCTTTGTAGTTCATTTGATTCTCAACTATTGATGTTGGTGTTTGTGCTTTACTTACAAGCCAATCTGCCCCCTCAAGTCTCACAGACAGGAGTCTTTTTGTTCAGTAATCTGTGGGAGAACTGCCGGTCTGCTTTATCAAGAATATCTCTGTTAGCATTCAGCACGCTGCTGTGGCTGGTAATGTGCTCTGGGCCGTACTTTCTGCCTGTGTCTCGGTTGGATCTGAAAATAAGTGAGATTTATGGTGTCAGCCAGAGTGACACGGGCAGCATGAGAAGTAGCGAAGCTGCCCGTCCTGGTGTTGCGATTAGCCCCTGCTTTTACCCTGCACTAACACATCCACATTCTGACCCCACCGCACTGCCTAGTGCAACAAATGAACAGGTCAAGCACAGCGTTGAGTTGGGGATTTTAGGGCCTACATTTCTCATGGTGCAGCAGAGAGAAGAAAAGGTGGTAAACATAGTGTGTATCCTTAGTGCGTACACCTATTCATGTCAGCCCCTTATGGTTGTGACCAGCCAACAAGCTGTCCACATGAACACAAAAGCACAAGTCAGGATAGTAAAAAGCCCTATATGCCAAAAAATTGCTTTTACCACAATGATTGATCACTTGTCATCAGGCATGAGTGTTATAATTATCTTTTATGTCTTTTCAAGAGCAAAAGCATTAAAAGGGAACATGAAGTATGCCAATAGTGAACTAACTGCTGGTAAATGAAATATTCATAGTTCTGATAAACATTTTCATCCCTTGGTGATAAAGTATGCGCATGTGTAAGGAAACTGAAATGGGAGTAGAGGGATAGTGAATTATATGCTGTAGACATTAAACGCCACTCAGACAGTGTCCTGAAGCTATTAAGCAGACTAAAAGAGACATGTCCTTTCATCAGCGTCTCTCTCCACATTGTGCAATGCTCAATGTGGCACTTCCTCCCTTCTATTCCAGTGGGCGTTTAATTGGCTAGATGGGAAAAACATGGAGGAGAGTGGGAATAAAGGCCTTGGTAGCACCATGCAGAGCAATACATCACTGCATGACAGCGCATTGAAGTGGTGGGATGGTTGTGAAGCCAACACACTGCCTTTTAATGAGGGTCTCTCTCTTTCTCCCTTCTCTTCTCTTCCTACTCTTGCTCCTCAAAGAATGAGCCAGTTTCTCTTTTGTCTTCCCATTCCCCTTTTCCTAATTTTTTCCCACCCGGCTGACTGGATTAAGGTGCCTGCACTACAGTATGTGGCACACAAAGTCCCATCACCATTGAGTGGCAGTGCCTGGTCTGGGGTACATGCTGGTCAGAGATCTGATCTGCTCATTACTGTTAGCCGTGGCTGGTAGGGAGAAGATTAACTCTATGGCTGCTTTGATAGTGGATCCACTCCAGAAAGTGTCAGTTTAAAAGGAGAGGTAATGGCAATTCCTGCTGACAGGAGGCATGTTGAGGGGCACTTCGTAGGCCCTCGACATGCCTCCTGTCCATCATTCAATAATTAAGAGACATTAGGGAAAGGGCACTTCCCTGTCAAAGTACATAATGGAAGTCAACCACACAAAAGACACTATTACACTAATGCGTTCACAGCAGCAGGTTCCTCCAACACCCCAATTTCCTCTTATTGTGCTAAGCATTGGATACTGATGATTTAACACATTTGTGTATGTGAACTATAGGAATAGCTCAACATTTAGGGAAATACACTTGTTTGCTTTATCGTTGAGAATTAGATGAGAAGATCGATAACATCGATTTGTGTAATTTTTTGTTTCTTTTAAAGGGGGATTAATTCCATAGAATCCTCATTGCTGCTCCGATCATAATTACATTATGAACTGTCCCTGAATGCTCTACATGGATTGTTTACAGTATAATTAATTTTCTACAATGCAAAGTGACTATCTAAGTGTCTATCTTATCAAGCATAAACATGTTATTTTAAAGAGACACTTATACATGTAAAGGCTTTCTGTGTGACAGGAAATAGTGTAGGTTTGTGAACTGCAGTTATAATCCTCTGAGTCCCTTCATCTTCAGGGCATCGTTGTACATAATAGGAGTACATCAACAGAGAGCCTATTAGTGTCTCTACTTTCAAAATAAAGTTAGGAATTAAGCGTGATGGATCTGGAGGGACGGAGCCCAGTGCCCATGAATTGGACCTCATGCTGTGAAAAGAAGCTTTTGAATAAAACATGGCTGGACGTGAAAGTATGATGATAGGACCAATCCCCTGCAATTTTCATGAATACCATACTTGTAATAAATCTAGATAAATGGCTCAGGTGGGAGGAGCGGGAGTCTCTGGTGGATTTCAACAACAGTCAGAGTTGGCACCAAAAGAATCAAGGTCGGGCACCAGGGACACAACCAGCTCTCTTCTCGCCTAGAGATGAGTCAGAGAGCTGCAGGGGCTCAGGGGAGGGAGCTGGCGGGTGCTTTGACTGATGCTGGCTCTCTGGTACAGTGATGTCTCACTGGTACCCCTGTTGTTTGCCCATTGAACCAGGACCCGGAGGCCAGAAGGCAAGGAAACAACCCTGCCTGCGCCAGTCTGCTCAATTTCAGCCCGATATCTATCACACTCAGCCGATCGATAAAGAGTTCTTCACCAACAGCCAACCATGCCTGTGGGAGATGACCTCCTGATCTCTGTCTGATTTCTTCACCCAGCTCTGATCGAGATCCATACTGCCAGCTTAGCTCGGCTTAGCTTGGCTTAGATGCCCTCTGGACACAGACCTCTCTCAGCTGGCACAAAGGTCAGCTCTACTGTAGAGTCCATTACTGCAAAAAAAATACACACATTTCTCTCAAACCTCAGTGGGCCAGGATTAAAGTCAGAATGAATAGAACTTGGCCAGAATGTGAAGTGGGATGTTAACAGTAATGGGGAGATGTGAGATATGGACATGTGCAGACCCTGTCACCCTGAGATTGATTTGTCAGTCTAGATCCTGCCCTCCACTTCATCCCCGCAGTTTTTGCCTTGCTTTTCAAACTATTTTCACTGTAACTGACAAGGTTAGAAGCACAGAGAGGGCTACAGTGACAAAGGATGAAGGTTCACAGTATTCAATTAAAGAAACTAAAATATAAGTGGTTCCAAAGGGTACAAGTCTTAACAATTTCCTGTAGGCAAAGCAAAAAAAACTCAACTGTTCACTAAACAATTGTAGTGTTTTTGCATGAATCACGAAACGCATTGTGGGTCAGTTCCTGACAATTGTGACAGCACAGTAAACAAACAATTTGACCTCACTCCTGGAAGAGCTTTTCAAAAACATTGTGGGAAAGTTAGCTTGCTTAGTGGTGACTGGTCATTTTCTGATGTTTCCATAATATGAAGCTTTGCAGAAATAGGTTCTGCAGCAGCAAAATGTAGCCATCTAAAGCTCTAATCACATACCACAAACATAAAAACAGATTGTGTGTGTTTTTAAAGGTACCAAACCATCCCACTCACTTTAAACCTTTCAACTACGAAAGCATGTCACAGTATGAAGTCTTCCAGAGTGACATTGGAAGAATTTGCCATTAAACTTGGCGTGTTCCTTTTGAAGTACAGTGTTATGAAAAGGTACAGTAGCTCACCCGCTTACCTCCTCACTGCTCATGCAGCCACTGTGTAAATAAGAGTCAGTCCTTCCGAATACCTTTTACATCTCATGATGGCAAAGGAGTTAAGGAACACCGAAAATGCCATAGAGCACCAAGAACTCCACTCATGTTCTGGATTAGGCAAGCATTTGTCACAATCTGTTGTCCTAATTAGCATTACATGTAGCATGCCACATGTGCATACTGCGGCAGCCTCAATTAATTCTATCACTTCATCATCAGCCTCTGAGCTGTAGTAGATGCTAATGGATTGCTCGCTGGGGGTCCATCCATCAGCCCCTTATTGTAAACTGTATGACTTGCGAAAAAAAAATGCTGTTCCACTAAACCAGCAGGAGCATGCAACAGACATAGACACAGCACTAGTGGAACCGAGTGGCTGTGGTTATTAAATGGCTAAAATCAGGAACTTTAAGTCATTGTGTACAGAACATGCTCTTTTGATAAACAGCTTGCATGATTTTACCTGCGCCCATGTGACATTTCTGCAGGATTACCTGGCATTCAAGTTTGTCTGTATGTCTAACTATGCATTTGACAAATGGATCTCCAGATTTCACTTGCCTGGCAGAGAAGATGTGCATTGCTACAAAGGGAATGTAATCGAAAGGAGTAAAATGAAACATTCATTGAAGGATGTTGATAGATGACTTTATCATGTGAGAGCAGAAGTGGCCAGAGAAGGCCAGGGTGATGATGTATTGTTTAACGATACATTGGAGCGGTACGTGAATACAAACGGCTGCTTTCATTTCTCCTCATCTCTATGCCCGTGAATGCTCGTGTGAGTGAGCACAGTTTGGTGTCTCGGCTGGAACAGGAAGACTGATGAGTCCAGATATGATGTATGCCCTGTCCTCCTGCTCCCTCTCCATCACCAGGCATCCACAGCATGGGTAATGATGATGAGGGCAGCCCAGACAGGAGCGTATTATTTCACGATGGTAAAAGATAATGGACCAGCCTCCTACTGTGCAGGGGAATCTGCTCAGGCATCCAATTACTGCCTTTAAGATCCATCTGAACATGACCCAAAAAAACACACAGCTCTTTCACACTTTAAGGGAAATGAAGGATGCCAACACAAGAAGGCGGAAGGTGAAGAGGGAGGCAATTAATCTACATTGTTAATATATTAATGTATGTTTGTCTGGAGCAAGCAGAAAACATATAGGTAGAGAAAAGAGGTGGTGAAAAAAGAGGAAAAGATCTGAAAAAGCAGGTGAAGAGAAGACAGGCCAGGAGAGGCAAGCGGTATGACAGTCGACAGAAAGAGTTCTGAGGCATTTCCTCGCTCTAAACTGACTAAAACTTTTGAGTACGCTTTTCATTTTCTGCTTTTGAAATAATTGCTGCATTTGCAGAACTCCTGCTTCACGGTATGAAATTGGTGACAAAGTGGTGAGCGGTGCTCTGAGCCCTCACAATGCAGGCGGGTCTGTGACAACAAACAGGAGGAGCCCTCTTCAAGGGGAACGGAAAAAAGAGAGCTCGTCTTTCAAAACGATGTCGCTGCTTTCCCAAAGGTGTCACCTGTGGCAGAGCCCATCACTTGCCTGGGAATATGCAATAAAAATACTTTTTTATAATAATCAATTCCAGCAAGGGTATAGTCATTTAGAACATGTCATAAATGGCCTGAGAATGGGTCTGTAGAGCCATTGAAGTAATAGGCCATAAATGTGATCAAACCCAAAACAATCTTCCCATTACTAATCGTCATTAGCTTTATTACATTACAACCTTTAGAGACATGGTAGGTTATGGATCCTCATTCAGTTTATGAGATTATTTCTGATCAAAACACAATTACAGCAGCTCTTCCATTACGACAAATACAGTCAAGCTTATTAGACTAATTAGTGCTAATTACAGATGAAAGGACCTTCTAGAGCAAAACTACAGAGCTGTTGTGTCAACAGATGCCTTCAGCACGCTTTATGAAGTCTCCCCTCTCAACTTGATTAAAAGAGATTGGAAAATGTCCCTGTGTTTCTACTTTCTCTTAAAAACACCCCCTTTCCCCTTAGTCTGTTTCTCCTCCTCTCCTCAGTTTCTTCTTTCTTTCATCTGTAACTTTGATTTACTGTCTACATTGATGATCATAACAATGATTGCAAAAGAATATAATAACTATAACAATGACACTAAATACACCACATTAAAATGGGCTTTTAGTTCATCTCTACGTGCATTTTTAAGATTGTAGCTAACTACAAAGGCTCTATTAAGCAATCTTTTTAGTATTAACTCTCGTTGTCTGTGATGTAGAATTTCATATCTCTTCTGCATGTTTTGAAGCTAGTTTAAGTTTTGAAGCACCAAAGCTGCCTTGTATCTTCAGAACCACCAACACTATAAAAATGGATTTCTAATCTGAAACTCAAGAGTAGTAGAAACATTTATTATGGTCAACTCTGTGTTCCCCTGCTGTACATCTGGAGAAAACTAGAGTATGATTACAACAGTCTGTAGCTGAAATAGTAATACCATAATGTTGGATCTGTACTGTTGTGAGCAGACATCTTTGAGTTATTAGGTCTGACCACTACTCTGCGCCGTTCTCTTATGATATTCCCATATAACACGATTGGAGTGGCCCCTTAAAGTACTTCAACATTTGTTTCACCAACCCTTCTCTGGCCTCCCAGAGTCACTAGATCCTACCATCAAAGAGTTAGCATTACTAGACATGTGATTATCGTATATTCTTTCCACCCACATTTCATATATCAAGTGTTTGCCACATCTCTATCTTCACTACTCTATTACGGTGACTTCAGTTCTGTGTGCAAAAACCTGTTTTCTATTGGAATCACTGAGTTTGTCCTTCCTTTGGTGAAGCAATGTGGTGATGTGTGTGTGTGTATATGTGTGTGTAAGGGGGGTTGACGGGCACTGCTCTTACATTACCTTGCTTCCTCTTTTCTACCAGCGAGGAGTGTAGCAGGGGGAAGGGAGAGGAACTTATCTGTGGGCCTTTCATGCCACAGTGATCCCAAGTAATCTAATTCAGCCTTCCTCTTTCTCGCTTCTGTGCTTCTCTCATATTGGTGCATGCAGATTGCAAAAGCCCCTATGTGCGTGTGAGTGTGTGTGTATGTGTGTGTGAGTGAGGGTGAGAGGGGAGAGAAAAGGGGAAAAGGGGAAAAGGGGATGGAGGGAGACAGACAGAGTTAATGAGTTCTGAATGTGTCTGCATGCATAAGTATTTGTGTTGTGTGTTAAGTACCACGGGGTGACTGGAGATGCACTGCACCTTGGGAAGTTGCCTGTGCGGGAGAAGCACATGGATGGAAATGAAGTGGATGGAAATCAGTTTTCAATAAAAGTAAATTTATGAAGATGTTTGAAATGTTAGTATCAAAGGTATACACTGATAGGTGAAACTGATTATTTTCAGTAAACTGTATCCAACACACTCTCTGACATGATAATAGCTGCTTTACTGACTCACTGACAGGTCCTCTGAACAGAATAGCAAATCAAGGTAAGGAAAAGGGAAAAGTCAAGCCTGTACATGCAGGGTATACACACACACACAGAATATCAGTACACATGAAGCACTATTGAGCTTTATCTCCTGAGAGGCTCCTGCCCAAATTATCCTGCCCCTAATTGATTTCGCCAAGTTTAGCAAATAATTGTAATATCAGGTTAATTGAGATGGATTTTTGCCACAGTGAAAAAAAAGCTTGATGAGTGCATCAAACAAAGGCTTTTAAAAATGTATTTCATTGAGCAGGCAATGGCAAATTCTTTGGTCAGTTCCTTTATTTATAAGTAGAGCCTTTGTGAGATAATCATGCAAATAATATTGCAGTTTTGCCAGTGGAAGCTGTGGGAGCAAACTGTGTATTCCTAGAACAAGGCAAGCAGGCTGTTGATACATCAGTGACATGAAAAGGATGTGAGGGAAGGAACGCGAACAATACTGCAGAATTAAACACATAGCTTCAATTATCCCGAGAATGGAATGAGGATGCTCCGCCTTCCTCTGATTCCAGGAACAGCCACCCACACACATCTATCATCTACACAGCTACAGGCAATACATAGAGAATAACATTGACACAACAGTCAGGTACCGTATGTGTAATGCAGATCAGAAGCACTGAAATAGAAATGAATGCAATTTTTATTTTAGTAATCAGTGCTGATGAGACACCATGTTTTTCTCTTTAGTTGACACAATTGATGTTGCTCCTTTTTTCACCTGAATGTTTTTGATCTAAATCAGAGGCAGTGCTCTGTGGGTCGCTGAACAAAGCTGCAGAGATGCGTGAAAGGCTCTATGTGTGAAGTTCTATAGGGGGAGCTTTGGATAATCTACACAACAGAGTACCTGTGCCTCGCTGAGGGAGACACACAGCTCCAGGCTTACCCTCAGGCCAGAGGGTTGCCTAGACCCCATTTGAGACCTGCTGGGAGCTACAGATGCTCTCTTTCTGCCTGGCTCCTAAACACACAGCGGGCACAGATCTACATTACAGCTCTGCCTCCTCTATCTAAGCAGAAGTGGATATTCAGATCCTTTACTTTTACTTGTACAATGTAAAAGTATGCTTTCTATGTAAAATAAAATCAGCCAAATATACTAAACATAAAAAGGAAAAGTACTCATTATGCAGAATTATTATTAATAACTAATTCTGATTATTACTATACTATACTATACTTGTTTTTTTTATAATTAGTTTTGAGTCTTTTATTTATTCTGGATATTTTCTTATATATAGCATTTTCTTTGTTTGGTTTTATGAGAATTGTGCAGCCGCACACATACCCCAGGTTTATATAGACAGGAGGCTGTAGGACCAGCATGCACTGGGGTCTATTTTTGTTTTTGCACAGTATTATAATACATTGTATTTTATTCTCATCACATATGTAAAATCTTAATCTGAAAGAGTAGTAACTAGTAACTATAGCTGACAGATGAATGTAATGAAGTAAAAATTACAATTCCCAAGTAGAAGTTTAAAAAATGAAAATACTCAAATAAAGTACATGCAGTGTTGTGAAACTTCAAAAGTGTACTTATGCACAATACTTGAGTAAATGTACTCAGTTACTTTCCACCATTGCTAAGCAACAATTGATAAACTGAATGTGTGGCATTGTTTGCAGCGTATATATCACTAATAGAAATGCACCTATATCCCTAGTATTTTAATGGCAGGGAATGTACTACTATATTAATAGTATATTCTACTACTCTAATCAGCATTTATTCCACAAGACACGAAGGCAAATCTTCTACTTGCTCGTCAGATGTTTAGTAAAATATATTCATGTTACTATAGAAAGTCTGTACAAAACACGTGAGCAGGTAAAGAATACATTCATCTTTCTGCTTTAGGCTGCCGACACTCATGATTTAAAGTGCAGCAATTTTCAGACATTTCCAGTGCAACGTATTTCATTCATTTGCTGAAAGAAAATACATGCACATGTTCATTCAAAGAAGAGTGTCAAATTTAAAGAGTATGGTGTTCTACGTTCTACATTTCAGGGTGCACTATTTTACATTCAGAGTGATGAGGGTGCAGCCATCTATTTGGGTGTGGCACTGAGCTGGATGTGGCATCACTCACCATTGCCAGGGGCACGATGCCCGCCAGGTCCTCCTGCGCCAGCCGGATCTCCGTCTCGGCCTCTTGTGTAGCAGCACGACTGGCCGGGTACTCCACCTGCCAGGCCATCCAGCGGCTGCCCAGCGGCTCTGGAAAGCTTTCCATTTTCAGATCCACCTGGAGCACCCTCTGAACTCCCATCTCAGACCTGCCCGAGTGCAGAAAAAAAGAGTTTCAGTGAATGGTTAAGCAGGTGGCTGGGTTTGTATGTGTGTGTGTGTGTGTGTGTGTGTGTGGATGCGTGTGCTCATGTCTTTTATTGAGCTCATTCAACCAACTGTCTGCTCTAATGATGACAAACAGTAAAGGCTGATGAATGTGTCTGTGGCTGAAATCTATGACATTTTACCAACTGAGATTCTTCAAAATGCCAAGTCCCTTTGTGTTTGACTCTCTGGTCAACCCTCTGCTTCATGGAATTATATTGCCCTCTCTTTTTATTCCTCTCACACTTTAGCACAGGTGATGTGCACTGTAAACAGAACCTGTAATCGTATTGCTGCTCCTCAGAGCAGTTCAAAGGAATGCTCCCCCCGATAAGGTGTTGATGGTCGGGTTTGTCACTGTTGCCCTTGTTTGCCTACAGAGTGTAAATATATGGCATGCTTTGGCACAATCTACAATAGACCTGAATTAAGTCAGACAAATGGACAGCGTTGATAATAAAATTTCCCATGGCACCATAAGTCTCTGGTGCTTAGAGTTTAAATATAGCCTGGAGGCAGGAAAGGTCAGCTTTACACGGGAGCCTGAGGAGATGGGAAATGGCACAAGATCTGTTAGCCACGTCTTGCGTGTCAAATGGCGGGACTGGGGGCCAATAAATTTCACGCATGGTCTCTGTGGCACACCGGCACAAACCAGCATCGTGTAATTCGAGCATAGAATGGGGGAGAGAGACAGAGAGGAGGTAATGAATAAATCCCCATGGTATTTAGGAGGGTGGATGTGCATGTAACATGTAGAAAATATGATAAAGCATGAGGCAGAAAAACTTTTAAAGCCAAATTTAATATAGCGGCAAACAAAACATTGCCATTAAGTGAGATAATACATACTGTATGTAGGACATCTTAGAAAGAAAACAGAGCAAATGTATAACATTCTAAATTATAAATAGGGGGCTAAAAACAGTAAAACGATAAATAATAGAAAATGTTTCATCCGCTGCTGTCATATTCACATAGGTCTGAAACTTCCACATCATTCTCATATTATTCAGTTTTATTCTGAGAGAATGAAAGATTTGTTGCACAGCAGAGCACAACAACCCAATTTTCTCATCCAACAGAGGTGCATATAAATAATTAAGATGACAACCAAATAACTTGTGTCACATTTCATAACAGCGTACCAATCAGAGTACCGAGCCATTGAAGGTGTAGTATGACACAGACTTACATAACTGTCCCTCAATGCTGTAGAAAAAGACAGATGCTAATCTCTGCTCACAAAACGGGTAAAGCCAAAAGGTTTATCAGGCAAAGTTAACACTTGATACACAGAAGGTCCACAAATAAACCCTTGAGCGCTCACCAGTCACCAAGAGTCACACAGGACCTGTGTCAGACATCAGCCCAAATGGCCTACTTTCTACAGCGCAGGCAGACTTCTGTTACAGAACATTTGCTCTAGCAAACATCACATTCTTAAGGCATTCAACAAGACAGACAGAGGGAAAAAATGAAAGTGACTGTGCAGCAGAAAGGCTTGATTATACTGTACATACACTACCAAGTAGAGGAACTAAACTCCCTCCTTCACAAAGGGCCCCGAGAAAAGACAGAAAAGTTGACTGTTATTAGCTTTTTCCCCTTCAAGAGATGTCAATTATTTCTCTCCTCATATGATCCAGTTGGCAGAGTTTAATAGCACCTCCAAATCCTGTGAATTTTATGAGGTTTTTATATTTCTTCCTTCAGTAAAAATGCCAACAAAATGTTAAGTATATAAGAATGTACAGTGTAGGGTAAAAATAGTCCATTTGGTTCATTTTAGGTATTCAAAAACACTGCTAATTTTGCACCTGCTTTAAGAGAAGACTTGAACAGATGACAGCAATATAAAATGAGGACGAGTAATGGGAAGGGAATAAGTAGGATTTTGTGATGGTGTAAAGTTGAGATCAAGGACAAGAGCAAAGACATGCAAAGAAATGCAAACTATAATTTCCCTTTGGCCATTCTTTGACTTCAGCTGATGACATGCCTTCCAAATTATTGGAAACTAATGCACTGTATGGAGAATGTGTGTTTCTCCATACAGATGTGTGTGTTTGTGATTTAAGTAAAAAATGGGAAAGTGCTCCATGCACAAAGCTGTGACCATAATAAATATGTGATACGTAATAAATGTTCATGGTGAATATGGTTTATTCATAGCATTTTTTACGATGGCTCTTAAAAACCAAAGCTGCTGCTTGTTGTATATCTAGCTAGCCAATAAGTTGTAAAACAGATGGCAAAAACAAAGAAACAATAAACAGACATTGTGGGCGCTTTACCTCACATAGAAAGCCTGGCAGCAGTCTGCTTTCAATTGCCCGTTGTACTTGACCCCCATTGACACACGTCTTAAAATGAAACCTGACAGAAACATCGGTGTCAGGGAGAATGCGACTCAGACGTTGAGTTACAGACATCAACCATATACACCAGCATGCCATCCTGAGCCGACCTCCCCTCTCCCAGTCTGCTAATCACATGGCTTGCTTTAGGAAATTGTTCATTTCTCTGTCACTTCCAGCATGGGGTCTAATTCAATTAGCAACAAAGGGCCTGTGGATGCGTGCCACACAGCTGGCCTCAGCCTGATAATTATCTGTAAACTAGCTGTGGTTTGACTAAATCTGAGGCCAGACAGATGACCGGAGGGCAGCCAAAGGCAATAGAGAGGGGCTTAGTAGATAACAGGCCCCAAAGTTGGAAGCAGCTGGCCCTCTGGCTTTAGAGACCGGACTGGAGAGGAAATCAGACTTGACAAGGTGCTGCCCGAGATGGCTGACAACTGACTCACTAACTCATTGAGAAAGGCAGGGAGATGGCTGAGAGGATGCTGTTTAGGCACATTTGGGACAGCCATTAATCACAATGACACCGGCAGATCTGTAGGACACGCAGTGACACACAATGAAACATAAGTGAATAGCTTAGCACCATAATAAAGAAGCCATATATAGCATTTTTATAAATCAAAATGACAATATAAAGCCAATCATCGACAGTAGCCTCTCACATCATTAGTATTGTTAATGCTATAGTTTTTGGAAATTTCCAAGACATTATCATAAAGACTTTTTGTATCCTGTAACAAAAGAATGGGGCATTTGTGCATAAGATTTATACAGTATAAATTCAACAACACAAGTCTGTGTGTAAATATTTACAGGCTGTCAATATTCTCATTGATGACTTTCTTTCTTTGTTTGTTGGCTATGCTTAAAATGATTACAGGTATATATCTATCTATATCTATATCTATATATATATAGATATATATATATGTCCTTTCGAATAAATATTTTAAAGCTAAATTTCACCTTTGAAATCCATCAATGCAAAGCAGCTCTGCTATATCGGACTGTAGTCTGCAAAGGATTTTTTTTCAGTATTCATAAAAATACAAATTATTTTCTCAATTTAAAAAAAAGGTTGGACATTTTGGGAAATACACGTATTTGCTATATTACATATACTAAGATGAGAAGATTAATACCACTATCATGTTTAGCCTATAACTATAAAGCTATAGCCAGCAGCTAGTTAGCTTAGCTTAGAATAAAGATGTAACAGGAAAGTAAAAACTTTTAAGCAATAGTCCAACATTTGGGGAAATGCTCTTATTTGCTTTATTGCACAGATCGTTAGATGATAATTTTTTTTCAAAGCGCCAAATGATTGCTTGTTTTGGCTGAAAAACAGCAAACCAGTTGCTGATTACTTTTCTATTGATCTAATCGATTAATAGATTAATAGTTTATAAAAAGAATAAATAACCAGGTGTTAGCAGGTAGCTTTAGGTTTACACAAATAGTTTGCATCATATTCTCACCATCTTCCACACATTCTTTCACAATGTGTTCTTAACAAATCCAAACTTCTTTTGTTCAACTTCTGTCTTCACTAATTATACGGCCTAACAAGCTCATCTTATCTTGATGTAGCATGTTAGAGAGCTATTGAATTTAGGCTGCAAGAAGGTTAAAGAAATATAGATTTAAATGTCAAAATGAATAAACAGACACAGGACAAAGTTATTGGAGGAATTTCCTTTTTAGCTGATGCCTCTAGAGAAAGAGCTGTAATTGAAGGAGCTTCTATTGTCCTATTATCAGACTCACTGTGTCATTGTGACACTCCTTGTTTAATCTCACCCTGATGTGATAGGATCCATGTGTCCACTGCCTCATCCAATGAGGATTAGAGAATAAGAGAGAGACAGACAGAGAGACTTTTAGGATAAATAAAGTGACATTTTCAGGTCCAATTTCTTCATTTCTAGACATCCCTTGGTATTATTTTAAAATAAGAACAACAGAATGATGTTGTTCAATGTCTAGCAAAACATTTGAAGCTCAGGCCAGAGTTTTATTTATTATAGAACATACATAGAGTAATATGTAGAGTACATAACACGAAGGGCCATAAGAAACCTCAGCAGAGCAGCTCGTTACGCTGCTTATTCATTGTAACAAGAGATGTTGAATGGAAACAGAATGGCAGATGAAGATGCATAATGCAGGATGGGGGAACCAAAGATCTGGTCCACGGCAGCATGAGGCAGATGTGGGTATGTGTGTGTGCATGAGGGCAGTCTCATGCAAACTCTAAACTACTTGTGGAGAAAAAAAAATCAAATTTGTGGCTTCAGTGGTGCTTGAAAACAGCACCCTGAAACTCTGCTGTTCTCATGCTCCATCACTTGGAACAGCAATAAACCAGTCAGCACAATGAAGCCAGGACACACACACATGCAGCCACACACACACAAATAGCTATGCATACATGTATGTGCATACACAGTATACTACACTAGAGCATCCATGCATGACTCTGTACCTGCACACACACTCTGACAAACATTGTGGACCTAATCACTCGTGGAGGATGAAGTTTTTAGAATCTAGTACAAATCATCAATATGCAACAAACTGGACTTACTATAATATATGATGGGCACTATATATGTTTGCATCTCCACGTCCAAAAACTACAGTTTGTCAAATGCATAATCCAGCGCATCAGTTTGTAATTTCCAATTCATATATATAATTTACAATTGTGTAAACAATTTATGAGAAATCACAAATACACCCAAACACACCAAAACAAATATTTCACCAATCTTAACACAATTTTAGTTTGTTTGATTTTTCGACTACAACTAACATTTATTTTCACTATACATCATCTGCTGATTATTACCTTAGATAGAAAAAGAAATGTCCATCCTAGTTTGATCCAGTTCGAAGTGATAACCTAACAAATCTTGTTTTGTCTGACCAACAGTTAAAAACCCAAAGATATTCACTTTAAAGTGATATAAAACAGAAAAATAAACAAAACATATGAGAAGCTGGAACCAGAAAATGTTTGGAATTTATTTCCTTAAAAATGACTTAAATGATTCATTTATTATCCAAATAGTTTCTGATTCATTTTCTATCAATTCATTAATTGACTGATTGTTTGGGCTCTGCCAAATTTTGTATTCAAGAGACCTACTGAGTTTCTGTATTGTCATGCATCATTGTTATTAACTTGTGGATTATGATTCTGTTTAATATCATCTTCCTAAAGTGTAGTGCTGCATATTAATACATTTTCAAAACTGGCTTCTGCTGCTATTATTTTAACCTCAAATGCTATACAACTGTTAAATATATTTTCTTCTTATATATATCTCAAAGCCTTCCCCACAATGCCAGGAATATGATACTGATGGAGAAATATGAAATCCCTTTATTTTAATTATTGTTTCTGGCCTAAAACTGTCAGATTATATTTGAAGGATCCCCCTCTTCTTTAAAAATACTAAAGACATGACTTCAAGTGTAACTACTGCCCAGAATGTTACTGACAAAACCAAGTGAGGTCTATTTAATTGGTCACATTAAATATAGAATGAAGGTAAATGGGAAGGGCAGATGGAGAGATCAGACACATCCATCTCAGAGGTCAGAGGATCTTTTTAGGCCTGATTTCTGAGAAAGGACCCCAATGGTCACAGCATGAAACACAATCTCTCTGCTGACGGAGCCTGACCAGAAACCAGAGTACTTAAATCACATTTTCACGGCCCTCTGATTAGCCGCTCTACAATCAAAGCAAATCACACAGAGCCTGAATATACTAGTCATTCAAAGCCCAAATGTCAACGCAGACAACAGTGAAAACTATACGGCAAAGAGAAGAAACACTACATATAGGCTGGAGTTTCCATGGATACTTATAACTATAATGTGTATTTTTAGGGCTAATTTCACTGAGGAGTTTGAGTGTCAAGGTAGAGAGTTGTACAGAGGAACACATGTTTAACTCCAAACTTGAGTACAAAGCCAGGTATGGTAAGTCCATTAGTATCTTCATACTCCAATGAAAATGTTCCCAGTATGTTTTTGTGAAAGTATATGAGGGGAGATATGGGAACGAGAAGGAGAAAAAGCCAAAGGGTGGGAAGTGGGGGTTGTGGAGTTGGGAGGGAGCGTAGGAGGAAAAGAACCCTCAGATGCCCATACCCAGCGGACCTTTTCAATTCAGCCTTGTCCAGAATAGAAAGAGAGATGGTGACAGGAGGAGAAAAAGGTGTAAATTCCCCTGAAACACTGTCAGATAAAGGGAAGACAGGAATGAGAATAATAGTGATAAATGTCAGCGCAGTGTTGCTGCCTCTGTGGCTTTGGAGGTTCATGGTTATGCACAGATATATTGTACATAGTGTCCACAAGAGAGTTAGAGATAGATGGAAGAGAGACAAGGAAGACAGACAATTCAAGATATTTCAAGAGTAGAGTCTGGACTGCAATGCCAGCAAACAATACATATGGACCGTTGTAGCAGATGAGAGCATCAACATATTATTTGTGCGCTGCCTGTGCTTCATGTGAAAAAATGCACAAACTGACACAAACTGTAAGTCAGTTTTTGAAAAAAAATCAAGAATTGCATTGACAGCATTATGCAGTTTCATAATGATTTCCAGTGCGCCTAGGTTAGAAATGTGTCAATATAAAAGTTCAGTCTAGGATAGACACAAAGTAAGAAATGAAAAAAGGACAGAAAATTCAAAGCACCTCCTTTTTCCCTTTTACATGACAGCAACAATACGTTCCTGCAGTTTGTGAGTGCTATAAAGATCCTTCTGTACAAAGTGCCTGCTGTCGGGAGCCCACAGCCACCAGTGCCCAACGTTAACTTGTCAAAAACTAGACCAATTCGACATTTGATTAAACTTTAATACCAGGCTGCCTCTAAATGTATGTTTTTGTGTTGGGCACGTGGGCATATATGCATGCAGGTGTGTGTGTGTGTGTACATATGGATTCATGTGCGTGTGCAGGATTCTAGTATTTCAAACATGTCAAAGTGTTTCTTACATGAAGGCTGCAATGAAAGACAGGCAATACAATCAAAGGCGCCGTTGCATCCCTCATGTTTCTATCATCTCCTCCAAGATACTAAACCAATACCTTTGATTTATGGTGCGTCAACTGACATTCATTTACACACCTCTAAACTGGCAGAACAAAATATAGAGGAAATACTAAACTGGGCTGTTAAAGGAAGCTCTCTGTTTTAAACGCAGTGTTGGGGATGTGGGAGTGTCATGAAAAAACATAAATTCTGGTAACAGTCAATTTACTAGAGGAAGCATAAATCCTTTAACACATCTCTGTTTTGGCACAAAAGATCTTGAGTACATTCCAGACTGACATGTTATAAAATAATCTCCTGAGAATGTCCAGTACGCTTTGCACTGTAGCCACTGACGTTGAACAGGCAAAACACAAGAAATCGCTGTTGTGAGGTAAAGTGATCGTAGAAATATTCAGAGAAATCTGATCCTGAGCGTTAACCCTGAGGTAAATACACTCTTACATCCAACTTCTTTCCTCACAAATCAAACTGTGGAAAGAGAACTCCACCAATTTAGCGCTGCACTCCCATAACATTATCACACACAATGCTACACACAAGTGGCAGTTTTAAGAAAAGCATCAAAATCGATGCAGCAGAACCAGAGACATGGCCTTTTTTATTCTATGCATTCATCTACATTGTCAAATCCTGCTGCCTACATTACCCACAATGCAGCTCGAGCACCAACAGTTCAGTCTAAGATTCAGGCGTAATGGCTAAACAATAAATGGCTGAATTTATATATCACTTTTATCCAAAACGCTTTACAATTTGCCTCTCAAGCATACCCAAGGCGTGTCTTGTCACTTTCACATGTGGACGGGAGGAGCTGGTGATCGAACTAACCCTGTGATCAGTGGATTACTCGCTCTACCTCCTGCTCCACAGCTGCGCCACAGGTGTGTCATCCTTGGCTAATGTAGCCTCAAACTCCACACCCCCAGATTTTTTTCATTTTCAAATTTGTAGTCTTTAGCCCAAGCTGACCCAAGTGACATCACTTTCTTTCATGAGCCACAAAATGTTTCAGATAACTTTTTTCACATATGCAGAAGTACTCCCCAAGACCTATAAATGTACTTTAGAGTCCCCCTTCTTCTAAATCTATATTTTGTAAAATAGAATATTTCGTAATTGAAAATAGCTAAATACATTTACCGCTTTACAGCTAAATACATTTAAATAAATTGTACAGTACTCAAGTACTGAGTTTGATTTCTATTTTTATTCCTTCTTTAATTCATACTTAGTTATTAGGGAGTTTGATGTTGCATGTGGGCAATGTAGGTGCAAGGTTTTATACCAAAGCGTATGATCAGTTTATAAATTGTGACGATTACAGTACCCAACAGTAGATGGAGTAGTTACATTTAGCTTCCTTAACAGTAAAATGCAATTCTTACATATTAATAAAAAATATGAACCAATAATAACAATAATGTTATATATATTGATGTAACACTCACATTGGCTCACACTCACATTTAGTTAATGCAGGGCTTTAAGTTTTTTTTTTTTTTAATACTTCAGCCACCACTGATCATAACAAACCACAATAACGCAGTAAAATCCCAATGTGTTTGTTTTACAGGAGGTTTTGGAGAGGTTTATTATCTGCTACTTTCACAACATTTTTAAGTAAGACACACATACTTTCAAAGTGTTTTATGGGCCACCTAGATGGTCTAGAGATAATGACGATGACCATAAACCCCAATGTTCTCGGATTGTGTCTGGTGATTCCCTCTTCTCTCTCTGCTCATACACTAAACCCTAAATGTAATTTCCATTAATCTTGTTCTCCAGGATCCCATAAAAAAGGATCGGGCTGTTACATTTCAAATAACCTACACTGCCTGAATTAAACCCACTTTTAATAAGCATCAGATTCCCTTTAATTTAATCATTTATTCTTTACCCCTTTCTAACGTGCACACAGAGAAAAGGGCTGAGTACTATTAATTATACGATTATAATGAACCATGGGCGCAAACCGAGGGCATCTGGCTTGTGTGCATCAAACCCAATAAGGGGATCAAATTTCCGATTAGCTTAACAGTGTTCTGCAGCATTCATCAGCTAAAATATTCAACTCCCACACGTGCTCACTCGCTGCTCTCTCTCCTCAGCTGGTCTCTCCCCCTCCATAAGTCATGCAACTGTCACACACACGATTAAATGTACATGGAAAAAGGGAGGATTCAGTCTTTTTCTAAATAACTAACTGTCATATGTAGTCTTGAATTGGACACAGAAGAGACGTTCTTGTTGCTTTAATTTATATTACTCAAATAATTTACTGCCACTTCAATAAAAACGTTGAGTTGGCAAGTTGGTCAGCTTCTACAGAGACTAAAAAGACAATATTTTACACATACATTTTATTAGTGCAATAATATGCTGTAGCCAGAAAGTAGAGACACTATATTTCAGGCTAGTTAAAAGTCAATTTGTCTAGGGGGGAAAATAAGGTAAGGGCGTTGGATGTAAAAGGTAGAAGAGTGTCAGGAGAGGAATATTCCATTATTCCATTTGTTTCTTAACTTGCTCCAGATTGCCTTGAGGGAAACGGGACACAGTCTGTTAGATGGGCTCAAACGGTGGCATATCAATTCCCAGACAACAAAATCTCATCTTGGAGTTAATGAAATGCACCCTGCCAACAATTGTCTAATCAAAACTAAATGCTTCTCTGCAGTGAAACATCATTAGAGTCCATCAGTTGAAGTAGGTTCCATGGTGTAATGGATCCCTAATGATGGTAGTTATCATCACCGGTGACCTCAGACCTTTGTGCATCAGACATTACTTCCCAGTCAGCTGCACTCTATATATGTCTCATTTATTGCAAAGCTTTCTAAATAGCAAATTGCAATATAATAAATTGCTACTTGTCCCAACAGTTACACTCAATTTTCCCCACATCAAAGCTCTCATCTCAAGACTGGATAACAGACATTAACCACTGGGAACGGCCGGCAGAGCTGTTGATAACTCATCCTCACACACACTAGGGGGCAGCAGACACTGAGCCCTGGGGCGCTGTTGAAAATGTTTGTGCAGATAAACTGATCCCTCCCCGCCTACTTGCTCCCCCTGGTTGATCTGTGGGTGACATCATGTGACCGTCTGGTCCCTTGCACCTGCAGGTGCTGTGACACTGGCAGCGCCTGTCCTTCTCGGAAAGGTCCTTAAAGACCCGCAAAACCTAGGTCCTTTCAGCTCTGGCGCCGTTGGCATGGCAACAGAACCTGGAGAACACACAAGAGTCATTGACCAGAGGAGCCCAGAATATCAGATCAATGGTACTCTATTGCAACCTAGGCTTTAGCCGCCCCCCTCCTGCTTGTAGGATGTGCAAGGTTAAGCTCCAACCCTGAGAGACACAAAAACGGGTGAAAGAGTCAGGGAAAGGATCAGCTCAATATTACAGCATGTGTTTTGCAAACAGGTCAGTGGTAAATAAGGACAGCAGAGCCAGATGTTGAATTTGCTGAAACAGCAGAGTGAAATCTGTGCCAGTGTCTTATGAAAAAGTAACACATAGATGTCAATGGGGCGTATGTAACCTCACGTAACTGTGGCAGAGACCTTTAAAAATCTGATAAAAATGATGCTAGACAAACATACGACACACACACGTCACATAAACTAATGCATGTCCACCAAATACACACACGCACACCTTCACAAGCATATGTACACATGAGTTCACTTAAATAAACAAGCCACAGTCCTGCTGTTTCACATAAACATATGTGTAAACAGAACTGCTTTGTTTGTGATAATTACAGTGAGGAAGTGATGCGGAGGCTGTGTGGGCATGATTGCCTTGTACCTCAGTCTTAATGCAGTGTTCCATGGATAAGAATGGTGAGTGCAGCTCCTGCACATCTCCTACCTTCATAGGAGTCCTTAAGATACGCATTTTAATTGAGAGACATAATAAATGTACGCGTGTGACACCCACAGACTGGCTATACTTTCATATTAAAAATCAGTTCTTTGCTTTCGTTGCACACCTGGTATTAACACCGGCTTCCAGATGTGCTGAGAGTTTCGAATCAATTATCCTTCCAAGAATTCGCAAATGTATCACTGATTTTGCAAATTAGAATATATGTTCTAGCTATCAAACAATAAAAGTTCAGTGCACAAGTAGCCTGTCGAATGGCTGCCCAGTAAACACAAATGGTCAACTTGCAACCACATTAAATGATGTAACGAGGATTTGACTCCACATGTACTGTGAAAACACAACACTTATATCATAGATTTTTTGATTTCTTATTGGATTCACCTTGAATTAAACATTATATTGTACATTTATGAAAACAAACATACATTGAGAGGATGAATAGCAGTCTATATTGCAGTCTGTAGATTGGGAGAACATTTATTTTACCATGCATGCTCCAGATTTTGAAGTTGCTAGACTGCTCTCAGGACTCACAATCAATCAGCATCAGAATTAAGTTACATGTTGAAGCTTTCCTTATCTGTAAATGCCTTAAAGTGTATAAAGTGTAAACCTCAGTGTATGTGAGCATTTACTGCATGTGGACAGACAAATGGTCAGAAGCCAATTCAAAGTAAAATTAGTTAATATTTTGGATTCATAAAACCCCTGAGCGGTTATCATGGGCTCTAGGAACTAAACCAATGGACCCTTATGGCCATTTTAAAAACACATGAGTAGCATTTTACAGTCTTAAAACTCTATATCAGCACCTCCTCCCAATACACACTCAACTCCCAGTCAAGAGTGCAATTCAGTATTAAGCAGAATTTAGCCACTTCTTATGCACTACTTAATGAGCTCAGTGCTAAATTGCTACAAGAGCAATTACACACACTGTTCTATATTCCCTGACATGCTGCATCCATTATCCACACATCAACAGTACAAATCCAGACAGGCCATTACATAAATCAAACTGCACATTTGTTGAAATCTGATCATTTTTATATATATATATATATATATTTTAAAAATCTTACCAGAGCACATAATACACATATCAGTAGGCTTACAGCAGCAGAATTTCTCATTGATCAGCAGTTAGGGAGTATGATGTGAACTGCCGTCTTGGCAGAGGAGAAATTATAAAGCATTTTGTAACGGAAAAACTGCCTCCACACGCCCAGAGGTCCGTTTGCAGAAATGAGACATTGATCCATAATTGGAAGCACTCAGTCATGAAATCTAAAGACTAATTAAAGAAAGAAAGCTTTAATGGCAACCATTTACATATTCAGCACAGTGATTCAATGCTGCTCGCCGACATACAGCCTGTGAGAGATGGAGGGTTGATCTGGGTTGACTTAGATCTCACAATGATATACTAATGACAAGTGTCTGACACGTCTGACTGCATCAAGCGTGAGTCGCTCGCACAACATGACTAAGATGTTATTGTCGCTTTGCCGTCACTGACAGACACATCAGCTATGACAAACATGCAGATATGCTGCATCAAGGTCTTTTAATGACGGTTAATCAGGAATATGGTCTTGGCACAAATGGCAGTGAAGGTGGTGAAATCATCGCTTAACTGAGGAGCAGCTTTTGTGGAAGTTTTTTCAGTGTGACCTCCACAGCCAGCTTCTGCTGCCTCCCAATCACCTGGAATCACTCACATGCACACTCACACATATGTATATGTTTGTCAGCATAAAAGTGCATGTAAACCCATGTATCTGTGCCAAGTGTTGAGGGTGCCTATGTTTGAAGGTTCAAGGTGGAAGAGGTGACATGTACAAAGTGTGGCATCTCATCTAAAGGCGTGAACATGTCCGCCGGTGTGTTGAGGCGCCCAGGGTCCAGTTTCTGATACCACTGTGGCCCACTGAGGTGTACACACCGCCTGATTACATGTCAGGGCTGGTAAGTCCTGCTAAACAGGCGTCGGGCTGCAGGAGAGGGGTGCCTACTGTGGCATCCTATACTTTTCCCTGCACGTTATCAGCTGAACAGAGTTCCGCTTTCAACCTGTTAAGCTGGGAATGATAACAGAGGACAGCAAAAGATTGCTTGTCAGTGTTAGCACGCACAAGTGCTGCAGTGCAGACGAGAAGATGTGACTCGTACCTTTTCTGTTTGTCTTCTACTTGATTGAATCTGCTTCTGACTGAAAGCAGAGCTGCCCAGTTGTGTTACATGTGCTGAGTTCTTCAACATTCCTTTCTTGGTGCATGCACAAGCCCCTTCCTGTGTTTTTTTTTCTGCAAATACTGCTTCTATACCTTTCTCTACAGCCCAGGGCTTGTTTTATTAGGTTCGTTTAAATATTTCTCCTGTGCAGGTTAGAGAACTGAGACAGCATTGGTGCCAGACCAGGCATTTCTTTGAGTGGAATAGGCTTCGGTATAAAAGCCAATCATCTTGAAGGCCAAGCTAAACTCAGGTTAATTGGAGCCAACTACAGGCCATGGTTCCTTTTGACTATTCAGTTAGATAAATCTGTGGGGAAGGAGCTTTTGAGAGAAATTTGAATGGCGATATTAAAGACAAGTGGAGCTTATTCTCGCTGCTCAATTGTTGTTCATTAGAAGAGAGTGCTGATTGAGAGAAATCTTTCTCAATAGACACTACAAAGATGTAATTAAAAGAGAAACAACCAGTATGTTTGTCAGAATGCCTGTAGACAATTGCATGTTTACATCTCAACACACTTTGTCTCCCTGGCTGAGTGCTACCTGCAGCGAGCGCAGCAACAATTTTGATCTAACCACAGGTTTAAAGTGTGTCTGCTCAGAAAACATGAGGAATAAATCCACACAGTGCTTATTTGTGGCTTTTGTTTCACACTGAAGCATTTCAAAACAAAACCAAAAGCACCTGATCCTTCACAAAAAGAAGATGGAAATGCAGAGAGGAGTACTAATTGTGAAGTCAGCTAGAGCACTGTTTACAAATGAGTAAAAAAATAAATAAATTACCTTTTAAAACATCTGTGTATCAAGTACTATGTTAGATTTACTTTCTAAAGAAAGACACATACACAGTTGATAAATTAACTAAGTCATTATTTCTGTCATGTGCCAAAAGAAAAAAAAAAGATTATTACAGTGTAAATGTTTTGTACATTTAGTGTATTAATAAAATACTGTTTACCTAGTGGGGGTTAAGGGAAGAAGTAGAGGATTTAAGATGTAAAAGATTTGCATTTAGGAGGGACCTAGACACAACTTTACATTGAAAATGTGGTGAACAGGTGATAAGGGAATAAATAAAGGAAAGAAATTTAGAATTTTTTGTCCTGATGGTCGGCTATTAGCTCATATGGAATTACACTTGCTCGCTTTTCAATATAAAGTTCATAAAAACAGAGAGAAAATTGAAATGTGATCGCTGTCCTATTCTTTATGCTGTCTTTTGTCTAATAAATTCCATTAAGTTTGTGTTTGAGTGACAGTATACTGTATGTAATCGGCTGCTTTGACATGACAGGTCATAAAAGCTGTTTCTGACATGTTTCTATCAAGCTGTTTTCTAACAGCAGTTTTGATTGTTAGATGGATCCCAAAACTACACTGTTCCCCATCCTTTAATCATAATTTTAAACACCCACATTATTATTTTAAAGCCATAGATATCAAGGCTAATAGCTAATTAGAACTTTATATTTAAAAACGTTTTACAATGTAAGTTCCCAAAGTTATTGTTTTGTATCATAATCTTATAGGAAATTATTACTATAAAGTTGTTACCCAATTATCTGTTGTCTATTGTCCTGTTTACTTGTTCCTTTTGTTCTGGTACTGCAGGTATCCAATATATAATTTTGTTGGCTGTTATTTCCTGGTCGTAATCGAAACCACAAAAGAATTTAAAATGGCACATCATGGCGGCTTATAAGGATAAATTATGTTTAAATCAGTTTGTACATTCATGTATGTCCATACATTTTAAAGGTAAAAATTATCCAAAGGTTACTGCAACTAATCATTACATTACATTTAGGCATTTAGTAGACGTTTTTTTTCCAAAGCGTCTTCCAAATAAGAGCTTTACATAAAGTGCATAGAACCATGATTGAAAACAACAAGGTGTCTCATCAAACTTGTAAGGGCTGGTGATGAATCACAAGTGCTATAAGTAAGTACATCGCTGCCAATGGCAGAATCAAAAAGAGCACTAAATCTAAGAACAGATTATCTTTGTACATTATCAAATAGAATACATTCAATACAATACAATTCCACTATAATATCGTACAATATGCTATACTTTATAGAAACAATGTGTCATTTAAGTGCTTTTGTATTCCCGGAACAAATGAGTCAGATGAATATGTCAGGTTGT